>RXID01012382.1:40000-44888 GCA_005019695.1 Trichopus zeylanicus subsp. travancoricus
GTAGTAGTAGAAGTAGCAGTAGTAGCAATAGTAGCAATTGTAGTAGTAACAGTAGCAGCAATTATAGCAGTAGCACTAGTAGTAGCAGTATTAGTAGTAGTAGAAGTAGCAGTAGTTGCAGAAGCAATAGTGTTAGTTATAGCGGTAGTAGCAGTAGCAGTTGGAGTAGTAAGAGTAGTATTAGTAGTAGTATTAGTAATGGTAGTAGAAGATGTAGTAGTCGTATTTCTAGTACCAGAGATAGAAGTTATAGTAGTAATAGTAGTAGTAGCCGTAGTGGTAATAGTTGCAAAAGAAGTAGTAGTAGTAGCAATAGTGGTTGTAGTAGTAGCTACAGTACTAGTAGCAAAAGTAGTAGTGGTAGTAGTAGTGGCAGTAGTAGTCGCATTAGTAGTTATAGTAGTAGCAGCAGAAGTGGGAGTAGAAGTTGGTGTAGGTGCAGTAGTACGAGTTATAGTGATAGTAGTAGTACTAGTCGGAGTAGCAGTAGTAGCAGTAGCAAGAGTAGGAGTAGTAGTAGGAGGAGGAGGAATAGTAGTAGTAGTAGTAGTCATAGGAGTAGGAGTACAAGTGGTAACAGGACTAGTAGTAGTAGCAATAGTTGTAGCAGTAGGAGTGGCTGTAATTGCAGTAGTTGGTGTAGCAAGGGTAGTAGGCACAGTAGTAGCCATAGCAAGAGTAGTAGTAACTATAGTAACGGTAGTGGAAGTAGTTTTAGTAGGAGTACTAGTAGTAGTAGTAGTAGCAGTAGATGTGGTGGTAGTAGTAATAGAAGTAACAGTAGTAGTAGTTACAGTAGGAGCTGCAGTAGTAGCAGTGGCACTAGTAGTAGTAGTTGTTGTTGTAGTAGTAATAGTAGAAGTAGTAGTAGTAGTAGTAGTAGTTGTAGAAGTAGAAGTAGAAGTAGAAGTATTTGGAATAGCAGGAGAAGTGGAAGTTGGCGTTGGAGTACTAGTTGCAGAAGTAGCAGTAGTACTAGTAGTATTAGTCACAGTATTAGTAGTAGTAGTAGTAGTAGTAGTAGTAGTAGTGGTAGTGGTTGTAGTAGTAAGAATAGTAGTATTAGTAGTAGCTATAGTAATTATAGTCATTGTAATAGTAGTAGTGGTAGTGGTTGTAGTAGTAGTAGCAGTAGTAGTACTAATAGTAGTCACAGTAGTAATAGTAGTAGTAGTAGAGGTAGTAGCGAAAGCATTTGTAGCAATAGTAGTGGTGGCAAGAGTTGTAGTAGCAGTAGTAGCAGTAGCAGTAGTAAAAAAAGTAGTCATAGTAGTAGAAGTAGTAGTAGAAATAATGGTGGTGGTAGTAGTAGTAGCAGTATAGGAGTAGTACTAATTCTAGTGGCAAAAGTAATGGTAGGTGTATTTTTAGGAGTAGGAGTTTGTGTATGAGTAGTAGTTGTAATAGTAGTACAAATAGTAGCAGTAGTAGTAGTACGAGTAGTAGTCATAGTAGTAGTAGTAGGATGAGAAGGAGTACTATTAGTAGTAGTAGTAGTAGCAGTAGTAAGAGTGGTAGTTGTAGTAGTAGAAATAGTAGTAGGAGTTGTGATAGTTGTTGGAGTTTGATTCGGAGTAGTAGTAGTAGTAGTTGCAGTAATAGTAGTAGAAGTAGCAATACTAGTAGTAGGGGTTGTAGCAGAAGTAGTAGTGGTTGTTGTAATCGGAGCAATAGTAGTAGTAGTTTTAGAAGTAGTAGTATTAGTAGTAACAGTTGTGGCAGTAGTAGTTAGACTAGCAATCGTAGTAGTAGCAGTAGTAGTTGTTGTAGTAATAGTTGTAGGAGCAGGAGTAGGAATAGGAGTTCGAGTAGCAGGAGGCATAGTAGTAGTAGTAGTAGTGGTAGTCGTCGTAGCAGCAGTAGTAGCAGCAATGGTGGTAGTTGTTGTTGTTGTAGCAGTAGTAGTTGTTGTTGTTGTTGTATTAGTAGTAGTTGTAGAAGTCAAAATTACTGTAGCAGTAGTAGTATAAGTAGGAATGGAGTAGCAACTGGAGGAGTAGCAATAGTAGTAGGAGTAGGAGTTTGAGTATGAATAGTTATAGTAGCAGTAATAGTAGTAGCGGTGGTGGTGATGGTAGTAGGAGTTATAGTAGTGGTTGTGGTAGTAGTAGTTGTAGAAGTAGTAGTAATAGTAGTTGTTGTTGTATTATTAGTAGTAGTAGAAATTGTAGTAGTAGTTGTTGTTCTAGTATAACTCGGAGTAGTAGTAGTATCATTAGGAGGAGTAGTAGTAGTAGTACTTGTAAAAGTAGTAGTAGTGGTAGTAGTTGTAGTAGTGGTAGTAGTAGTAGTAGTTATTGTAGCAATAGCAGTAGCACTATTAGTCGTGGTAGTATGAGTAGTAGTAGTTATCGTAGTAGTAGTACTAGTAGTATTAATAGTAGTAGCACTAGTAGTATCAGTAGGAGTGATTATAGTAGTTGTTGTTGTAGTTGTGGTAGCAATTGTACAAGTAGTAGTAGTAGCTATTGTTGTTGTCGTAGTAGTAGTTACAATAGTCATAATAGTAGTTGTAGCAGAAGTGGTAATAGTATATATAGTAATAGTAGTAGTAGAGGAAGTAGTAGCAGTAATAGTAGTCGTAGTAGAAGTAGGAGCAGTAGTAGTAATAACAGCACGAGCAGTAGTAAGTTGAAGTAGTAGTAGTAGGAGTAATAGTAGGAGTAGCAGTTGAAGTAGTAGTAGTAGTTGTAGTAATAGTAGTTGTAAAAGAAGTAGTAGCAGGAGTAGGAGTAGTGGCAGTAGTAGCAATTGTAGGAGTAGGAGTAGTAGTATTGGGAGTAGCTGGAGTAATAGTGGGAGTAGCAGAAGTTGTAATAGAAGAAGAAGTAGTAGTAGGACCTGTAATTGTAGTAGTAGTCATGGTAGTAGTAGTCATGGTAGTAGTAGTCATGGTTGTACTAATAGTAGTAGTACTAGTAGTAATAGTAATAGTGGTAGTTGCAGTTGGAGTATTAGGAGTAGTAGTAGTTGTAGTTTTCATAGTAATAGTAGCCATTATTGTGGTAGTTATGGTAGTAGCAGGAGTAGTAGTACTTGTTATTGCTGTAGAAGTCGCAGTAGGAGTAGTGGTAGTAGTTATTGTTGTAGTAGCAGCAATAGTAGTAGTAGTAGTAGTAGTCGTTGTTGTTGTTGTTGTTGTTGTTGTTGTTGTAGTAGTAGTAGTAGTTGTCGCAGGAGTAGTGGTAATATTAGTTGTTATAGTAGTCGTAAAGTTAGTGGTAGTGGTAGTACAAGTAGTAGTAGAAGAAGGAGTAGCGGCGAAAGGCGCAGTAGTACTAGTAGTTCTTGTCTTAGTAGTGGCAGTTGCAGTAGTGGCAGTAGTAGTAGTACTAGTAGTTGCAAGAACAATAGTAGTTGTTGTTGTAATAGTAGTAGTAGCAGTAGCATTAGTTGTAGTAGTGCTAGTTGTAATAGTAGTAGTATTAGTCATAGTAATAGTAGTTTTAGGAGTTGGGGTAGGAGTAGGAAGATTAGCAGGAGCAGCAGCAGTAGTAGTAGTTGGAGTAGCAGTAGCAGAATTTGCAGCAGCAATAGTAGTAGTAATAGTAGTACGAGTAGTAGTAGTACTAGTAGTACTAGTAGCAGTAGCAGTAGTAGTAGCAGCAGTAGCTGTAGTAGTTGTAGTAGAAGTAGTAGTAGCAACAGTAGCAGTAGTAGTAGTACAATCAGTCATAGTTGTGGTTGTAATAATAGTAGTAGTAGTAGGAGTAGGAGTAGGGGTGGGAATTGGAAGAGTAGTAGGAGCAGCAGCATCAGCAGTAGTAGGTGTAGCAGTAGTTATATTAGTAGTAGTAGCCATAGTGGTAGTAGTAGTAGAAGTAGTAGTAGTAGTCGTATTAGCTGTAGTATTAGTAGTAGGAGTAGTTGCAACAATAGTAGTACCACGTGTAGCAGCATTAGTAGTAATAGTAGCAGTATTAGTAGTAGTACTACCAGTCTTATTAGTAGTAGTAATAGTCATAGCAGTAGTATATTTAGTAGTAGTAGTACATGCAGTAGCAGCAATAGTAGTGGTTGTAGTCTCAATAATAGCGGTAGATGTAGAAGTACCAGTAGTAGTAGCAGTCATAGTTACAGTAGTATTAGTATTAAAGTAGTAGTTGTAGTAACAATAGTAGTAGTAGTAGTAGGCACAACAGTAGTAGTAGTAGTAGCAATAGGGATAGTAGTAGTCGTAGTAGGAGGAATAGTACTAGTACTGGTAGTAGTAGTAGTAGTAGTAATAGTAGAAACTGTAGCAGTAGTGACCGTAGTTACAATGGCAATTGTAGCAGTAGCTGTTGCTGTAGTAGTCATACTAGCAGAAATACTAGTATTAGCTGTAGTAGTAGCTGTAGCAATAACACTAGTGGATGATGTAGCAGTAGTTGTAGGAGTGGTAGTAGAACTAGTAGTAGTAGGAGGAGTATGAGGAGTAGTACTTGTAGTAGCAATAGTAAATGTAATAGTAGTAGTTGTAGTAGTAGGGGTAGTAGTAGCAGTAGCAGTAGCTATTGTAGTAGCAATAGTAGTAGTATTAGCTGTAGAAGTAGTAGTAGCAATAGTAGTAGTGGCAGTAGTGGTAGTAGCTATAGTAGTAGCTATAATAATAGCCATTGTAGTAGCATTAATAGTAGTATTAGCAGCAATTGTAGTAGTGGTAGTGGTATTAGTAGTAGTAGTACTAGTAGTTGTAGCGATAGTAGTAGCCGAAGCAGAACCAGTAGTAGTAGCAATAGTTGCAGGAGTTGTAGTAGCAGTAGCAGTAGCAGTTGTAGTTGTAGCTATAGTAGTAGTTGTAACAGTAGCAGAAGTAGTAGTTGTAGCAATAGGACTAGTAGGGGGAGGAGGAGGAGGAGGAGGAGGAGGAGGAGGAGGAGGAGGAGGAGTAGTAGTAGTAGTAGTA
>RXID01012383.1:0-20161 GCA_005019695.1 Trichopus zeylanicus subsp. travancoricus
AGCACTAGTAGTGGTCGGTGTAGCAGCAGCAGCAGCAGTAGTATTAGTATTAGTTGAAGTAGTTGTAGTAGTAGTAGCAGTGTTAACAGGAGTAGTAGTAGTAGCAGTAGCAGTAGTAGTTGGAGTAGTAGTCGTAGTATTAGTAGCAGTTGGAGTAATTGTAGTATTAGTAGGAGTAGTAGTGGTGGTGGTAATAATACTAGTAGGAGTAGCAGTAGAAGTTGTAGTAATATTAGTGGTAGTAGTAGTTGTAGTTGCAGCAGTCACAATAGTGCTAGTTGTAGAAGTAGCAGTAGTAGTTGGAGAAGTAGTAATGGTAGAAGTGCCAATAATAGAAGTTGTAGAAGCCGTAGTAGTCATAGTATAAGTAGTAGTAGTGGTGCTAGAAGTGAAAGTTGTAGAAGCCGTAGTAGTAGTAGCAATAGTTGTTATTGTAGTAGAAGTAGTAGAAGTAGTAGTACTAGCAGTAGTAGCAGTAGTAGCAATAGTTGCAGCAGCAGCAGTAGCAGTAGCTGTTGTAATAGTAGTAGTAGTTTGAGTAGTAGCAATTGTTGCTGTAGTAGTAGTAATGGCTACAGCAGTAGTAGTAATAGTAGTAGTAGCTGCAACAACAGCCGCCGTTGTAGCAGTAGTAGCTGTAGCAATAGTACTAGTAGTATTAGCAGTGGTAGAAGTAGTAATAGTACTAGTCGTAGTACCAGCAGCAGTCGCAGTATAGTTGAGGTAGTACTAGTAGTATTAGTACCAGTAGTAGTTTTTGTTATTGTAGTAGTAGCAGTAGTAGTAGAAGCAACAGTAGTGGTAGTAGCTGTAATAGTAGTAGATACAGCAGTAGTAGCATGACTAGTAGTAGCATCAGCAGCAGTAGTAGTAGTAGTTGCAGCAGCAATAGTGGCTGTACTATTAGTAGTAGTAGTGCTAGTAGTAGTAGAAGTGATAGCTGTTGTAGTTGTAGGATAAATAGTAGCAGTAGTATTATTAATAGTAGTAGTAGGAGTAGGAGTTGTAGTAGTATTACTAATAGTGGTAGTAGGATTACTAGTAGTAGTTGGAGTATTAGTAGTAGTAGTAGCTGTAGTACCAGTAGTAGCAGCAGAAGGAGTAGTAGTAATTGAAGTAGCATTAATAATAGTAGTATTAGTTGTGGTAATAGTATAGCAGTAGTGGCAGCAATAGAATCAGCAGCAATAGTAATAGCAGCAATAGTAGTAGTAGCAGTAACAGTAGTAGTAATAGTACTTGTAGTAGCAGTAGCAACAACAACAACAATAGTAGCGAAAGCAGCAGTAGTAGTGGTGGTAGTAGTCGAAGTAGCAGTGGCAGCAATAGTAGTAGCAGTAGTAGCATTAGCAGAAGTAGAAGGAGCAGTACTAGAAGGAGCAGTAGTAGTCGTAGAAGCGGAAGAAGTGGTAGTAGTAGCATTAACAATAGTAGCAGCAGCAGCAACGGTAGTAGTAGAAGTAGTAGTAGTAGAAGTAGAAGCAGTAGTCACGACAATTATAGTTGTAGTAGCACTAGCAGTAGTAGTTGTAATAGCAGTGGAAGTAGTAGTTGTAGCAGTAGTAGTGGTAGTAGTAGTGGTATTCGCCATAGTACTAGTAGTAGTTGTAGTAGAAGCATTATTAGTAGTAGCAGTAGTAACTACAGTATAAGCTGTAGGAATAGTAGAAGCAGTAGTAGCCATAGTCGTCGAAATAGAAGTAGAAGTAGTTGTAGTAGTTGTAGGAGAAGTGGTAGTTGCAGTAGTAGTAGCAGTAGTAGTACTAGTAGTAGTAGCAGCCAACGTAGTAGAAGTAGTAGTATTTGCAGCAATAGTAGTAGTAGAATGCATAGTAGCTGTAGTAGCAGTCATAGTACTAGTTGTAGCGGTAGTAATTGTAGTAGTTGTAATAGTAGCAGTAGGAGTAGTGGTAGCAATAGTAGTTGTAATAATTGTAGTAGCAGTAGTAGTCATGATAGGAGTAGCAATAGTGGCAATAGAAGTAGTAGTAGTTGTTGTAGTAGTAGTAGTAGAAGTAACAATAGTGGTAGCAGTAGTAGTAGAAGCAAAAGTGGTAGCAATAGTACTAGTTGTAGTCATAGTATAAGCAGTAGTAGCAGAAGCAATAGTAGTAGGAGTAGTAGTAGTATTGGTAGTAGTAGCAACAACAACAACAGCAGTAGTAGTGGTGTTAGCAACAGTAGTAGTAGTAGTAGCCATAGAGTAGCAGTAGAGCTGCAGCAGATGTAAAAGTAGTAGTAGTAGCAACATTAGTAGTAGTAGAAGTTGTAGTAGTAGCTACAGTTGTATTAGCAAAAGCAGTAGTAGTACTGGTACTAGCAGCCGCAATAGCAGTAGTGGTGGTAGGTATAGTAGTAGGAGTAGCAATAGTAGTAGTAGTAGCGACAACAGTATTTGTAATAGTAGTACAGGTAGTAGTTGTAGCAGAAGACGTAGTAGTAGTTGTTGTTGTTGTTATTGTAGCTATAATAGTACTAGTAGTAGTAGCAATTGTAGTTGTTGTAGTAGTAGTAGTAGTGGTAGTAGTAGTAGTAGTAGTAGTAGTAGTAGCGGTAGTAGTAGTCGCAGTAGTAGTTGGTGTAGTTGTTGTAGTAGTTGTAGTTGTTGTTGTAATAGTAGTAGGAGTAGCAGTAGCTGTAGGAGCAGTAGTTGTGGTAGTAGTAGTTGTTGTTGTAATAGTAGTATTAATCATTGTAGTAGTGGTTGTAGTTGCAGTAGTAGCAGTTGCAACAGTAGCAGCAATAGTAGTAGCAATAGGAGTAGTAGTTGTATGAGTAGTTGTTGTAGTAGTAACAGTAGTAATGTTATAGTAATATTAATAGTAGTTGTAGTAGTAGTAGAGGTAGTAGTTGTAGTTGAAGCACTTGGAGCAAATGTTGTAATAGTAGTATTAGTAGTAGCGGTAGTAGTAGTAGAAATATTATTATGAGTAGTAGAAGGTGTTGTAATATTAGTAGCAACAGTAGTAATGGAAGTGGAAATAGTAGTACTAGTAATAGTTGTACTAGTAGTTGTAGTAGTTGGAGTTGTAGTTGGAGGAGTGAGAATTGGAGTAGTAGTAGTAGAAGGAATTGGAGTTGGAGTAGGAGTAGCAATATTAGTTGTTGGAGGACTTGTGGTAGTAGGAGTACCTGTAGTAGTAGGAGTAGTAATAGTAGTGGTAGTAGTTGTTGTATTTGTAGCAGCAGTAGTAGTAGTAGTAGGAATAGTAATAGGAGTAAGAGTTGTAGTAGTAGTAGTACTCGTAGGTGTAGAAGTAGTAGCAGAAGTAGGAGTAGGAATATTAGTATTAGTGGTAGTAGTCATTGTAGTAGTAGTGGTAGTACTTGTAGTGATAGTAGAAATAGCAGTAGTAGTAGTAGCAATAGCAATAGTAGCAGTAGTAGTCGCTGCTGTAGTGGTAGCTGCAGCAGCCATAGTAGTTATAGCAGCAATCGCAATAGAAGTTGTTGTACTAGCAATAGTTGTAGCAGTAGTAGGGGTCCATACTAGTAGTAGTAGTAGAAGTAATAGAGGTAGTTGTAGGAGTAGTAGTAGTAGTCGCCCCAGCAGTAGTAGTAGAAGTGAAAGTAGTAGGGGTAGTAGTTCTAGTAGCAGCAGTACTAGTAGTAGTAGGAGTAGCAGTAGCAGGAGGAGTAGTAGTTGTTGTAGTAGTAGTAGGAATAGGAGTAGTAGTAGTAGTAGTAGTAATAGTAGGAGTAGTAGTAGTGTTATGCTAGTATTAGTAGTAGTAGTAGTAGTAGTAGTGTTATGGTAGTATTAGTAGTAGTAGTAGTAGTGTTATGGTAGTATTTGTAGTAGTAGTAGCAATAGGAGAAATAGTAGTAGTTTCAGCCATAGCAATAGTGATAGTAATAGTAGTATTAGTAGTAGTAGTAGTAGTGTTAGAAGTAGTAGTAGGAGTAGCAATAGTAGTGGTGGTAGTAGTAGTAGCTATAGTAGTAGGTGTAGTAGTTGTAGTAGTAGTAGTTGTCGTCGTAGGAGTAGCTATAGCAGAAGGAGTGGTAGTTGTAGTAATAGTAGTAGTTGCAGCAGTAGAAGCAATAGTAGTAGCAATTAGAGTAGTAGTTGTAGAAGTAGTAGTAGTGGTAGTAGTAGTAGTGTTATACTAGTATTAGTAGTAGTAGTAGTAGTTGCAACAGCAACAACAGTTGTAGTACGAGTTGTATTAGTAGTAGTAGTGGTTGTTGTAGAAGTAGTATTAGTAGTAGTAGAAGGAGTAGTAATATTGCTAGTAATAGCAATAGCAGCAGCAGTAGTAGTTGTGGTAGAAGTTGCAGTAGTAGCATTAATAGTTGTAGTAGTAGTAGTAGTAGTTGTAGAAGTAGTGACAATTGGAGTAGTAGTAGCAAAAGTAGTTGGAATAGGAGTAGTAGTAGCCATAGCAGTAGTTGTAGGACTTGTGGAAGTAGGAGTACTAGTAGTAGTAGGAGGAGGAGTAGTAGTAGTATTAGCCGCAGTAGCAACAATAGAAGTAGGGGAAGTAGTTGTAGTCATTGTTGCAGCAGCAGTAGCAGTAGTAGTAATCATTGTTGAAATAGTAGTAGAGGTAGTAGTAGTAGCAATATTGGTCGCAATACTAGTAGTAGTATTGGTAGCTGTTTCAGTTGCAATATTAGCAGCAGAAGTAGTTGTTGAAGTAGTAGTAGCAACAGTAGGTGGTCGCAGTTGTAGTGGCACTAGAAGTAGTAGTAGCAATAGTAGTAGTAGTAGTGGTGGTGGTGGTAGTAGTAGTAGCAGCTGTAGTAGCAGTAGTAGCCATAGTGGTAGCTGTAGCAGCAGTAGTTGTAGTAGTAGTAGTAGCAGTAATAGTAGTAGCGGTGGCAATAGTAGTAGCAGTAGCATCAGCATCAACAGTAGTAGTATTAGAATCGGTACTTGTTGAGAGTAGTAGCAGTAGTTGTGGAAGTTGTAGTAGTAGTGGTAGTAGCAGTAATTCTTATAGTAGCAGTAGAAGCAGTAGTTGAAGCACTAGCAGTGGCAGTGGTAATCGTAGTAGAAGCATTATTAGTAGTCGCAGAAGTAGTAACTATAGTACTAACAGTAGCAGTAGTAGAAGCAGTAGTAGTCGTAGTTGCCAAAGTAGAAGTAGAAGTAGAAGTTGTTGTAGTACTAGCAGCAGTCATAGTAGAAGTTGTAGTATTTGTAGTAGTAGTAGTAGCAGTAGCATCTGCAGTACTAGCTGTAGTAGTAGTTGTAGTAGCTGCAGTAGCAAATGTAGTAGTAGTAGTAGTGGTAGTAGCTGTAGTAGCAACAGTTGTAGCAATAGTAGTAGTAGTAGCAGTAGTTGTAGTAGTAGTAGTAGTAGTAGCAGTAGCAGCAGTAGTAGCAGTAATAGTTGTAGTAGTAGTCATAATAGTTGTAGCAGTAGTCGCAATTGTAGTAGTAGTAGTGTTGTTGTTGTAGTAGCTGAAGTAGAAGTAGTGGTAGCAGTACTAGTAGAAGCAGAAGTGGTAGTAGGAATAGCGGTGATAGTAGTGGGAGTAGTAGCAGTAGCAGTGATAGTAGTTGTAGTAGTAGTAGTAGCAGCAATACGAGGAGTAGTAGTAGCAGCAGTTGAAGAAAAAGTAGTATTATTAGCAGCATTAGTAGTAGTAAACGTAATAGTAGTAACTGCAGTTGTTGTTACAAAAGCAGTAGTATTAGTAGCAGCAGCCGCAATAGTAGTAGTAGTGGCAGTTGTAGTAGTAGCAACAGTGGTAGTCGTAGTAGTATTAGCGATAGCTGTTGTAGTAAAATTTGAACTAGTAGTAGTCGTAGTAGTTGTTGTAGCAGCACCTGCAACAGAAGTAGCAGTACTAGCAGTAGCAGAAGTAGCAGTAGTAGCAGTAGTGGTAGTAGAAGCCAGAGAAGTAGTAGCAGCTGTAATAGTAGTACAAGTAGTAGTAGTTGTAGTAGTGCTAGTAATAGTAGGAGTAGTATCTCCGGTAGTAGTAGTAGTAGCAGTGGTGGCAATAGTAATAGTAGTAGTACAAGCAGTAGCAGTTGAATAGTAATAGTATTAGTAGTAGTAGGTGTAGTGGTTGCAGTAGTAATGGTAGTAGTAGTAGAAGTAGTAGAGGTAGAAGTAGCAGTACTAATGGTACTAGAAGTAGTGGTAGTTGCAGCAGCGGTAGTAGCAGCAAGGGCAACATCAGTAGTAGTAGTAGTAGTAGCAGCAGCAGTAGTAGTAGTAGTAGTATAAGTGCTATTAGTAGTAGTTGTTGTTGTAGTAGTAGAAGTAACAATAGTAGCTGTTGTCAGAGAAGTAGCAGTGGTAGTAGTGGTAGTATTGGCAACAACAACAACAGCCGAAGAAGTGGTGGTAGCAGCAGTAGTAGAAGCAGCAGCCATAGAAGTAGTAGTAAAAGTAGTAGTAGCAATAGTAGTAGTAGAAGTAGTTATTGTAGCAGTAGTAGTAGCGGCAGTAGTAGTAGTAGTGGTTACAATAGTTGTTGCTGTAGTAGTAGTAGTAGTAGTAGTAACAGTAGTAGGAGTACAAGTAGTAGTGGGAATAGCAGTAGTAGTAGTTGCTGTAGTAGCAGTAATAGCTACTGTAGTCGTAGTACTATCAATAATATTAGCCACAATAATAGTAGTAGTGGTAGTTGCAGCAGCAGCCGCTTTTGTGGCCCTAGGATTATTACTAGCAGTAGTTGAGGCAGCAGCAGCAGTAGCAGTAGTAGAAGTTGTAGTAGTATTTGTAGTAGTAGTAGTAACATTTGTTGCAGTGCTTGTAGTGGTAGTAGTAGTAGTAGTTATAGTAGCAACAGCAGCAAGAGAAGTAGTAGTAGAAGTAGCTGTAGCAGTTGTAGTAGTAGGAGAAGTAGCACTAGTAATAGAAATAGTAGTAGTACTAGTAGTAGTAGTAGTAGTAGTCATAGTCAGGTTAGCAATAGTAGATGTAGTCGGGGTAGATGTAGTCGTGGTAGTAGTAGTACTTGTTGTTGTATTATTAGTAATAGTAGTAGAAGTAGACGTAGCAGCCAAAGTAGTTGTAGAAGTAGTGGTAGTACAAGTCGTAGTAGTAGTAACAACAATAGCAGTAGCCGCAGTACTAGTAGTAATAGTAGTCGTGGTAGTAGAATTAGTTGTAGTATTAGCAGTAGCAGGAGCAGTAGGAGTGTTTGTAGGAGCAGTTGTAGTTGTAGTAGGAGTAGCTATAGTACTAGTAGTGGTAGGAGTATCAGTTGTAGCAGTAGTGGTTGTAGCAACATTACTTGTAGGATAGTAGTAGCAATAGCAAGAGTAGCAATAGCAGCAATAGTAGTAGTAGTTGCAGTAGTAATAGTAGTACAAGCAGTAGTAGTGGTATTAGCAACAGTAGTAGTAGTAGTAGTAGTAGTAGTATTAGCAGTGATAGTAGTAGTGGCAGTAGTAGTGGCAGTAGTTGTGGTAGTAGTACTGGTATTAATAGCAGCAGCAGCAGTAGTAGTAGTAGTACTAGTCGAACTAGTAGTAGTACTAGTCGGACTAGTAGTTGTACTAGTACTAGTTTTAGTAGTAGGCGTAGTAGTAGTAGTAGTAATATTCGTAGGAGTACTAGTAGTAGTTGTAGTAGTGTTAGCAATAATAGGACCAGTAGCAATAGTAGCAACAATAGTAGTACAAGTAGTAATAGCATTAAAGGTAGTAGTAGTATTATTGTTAGTAGTAGTAGTGGTGGCTATCATATTAGCAGTAGCAGTAGTAGTAGGAGAAGTAGTAGTAATAGTAGCAGTAGTAATAGAAGAAGTAGAAGTACAAGTAGTAGTAGCAGTATTAGTAGTAGCATTAGTAGTACTAGTAGGAGTAGTAGTAGTAGTTGCAGCAATAGTAGTAGCTATTTTAGCCATGGTAGTAGTCATGGTAGTTGTAGAAGTAGGAGTAGGAGTAGCAGTAGAGGTAGTTCTAGTAGCAGAAGTAGTAGTAGTAGGAAAAGTTATAGTAGTAGTTGTAGTTGTAGGAATAGTAGTAGCAATAGTAGTAGTAGTAGTAGTAGTAGTCATAGTAGTAGTACTAGCAAGTAGTAGTTGTGTTTGTGAAAGTAGTAGTGGTAGTAGTAATAGAAGTAGTAGTAGTGCTGGTAGTGGTTGTAGTAGTAGAAATTATTGTTGTAGTAATAGTAGTAGTACTAGTACTAGTAGTCGTAGCAGTCATAGAAGTTGTAGAAGTAGTAGCAATAGTAGTAGCAGTAGTAGTAACAACAACCATAGTAGCACCGGTACTGGTAGTAGTAGTTGTAGTGGTCGGATTAGTAGTAGCAGCAGTAGCAGCAGTAGCACTTGTAGTAGTTTGAATTGTAGTAGTTATTGTAGTAATAGTAGGAGCAGTTGTAGTTGTACTAGTGGTAGGACTATTTGTAGTAGCAATAGTATGAGTATTAGGAGTATCAGTTGTAGTTGGAGTAGTAGTACTAGTTGCATGAGTAATAGTAGTAGTAGTTGTGGTAGTAGCAGTAGCAGTAGCAGTAGTTGGAGTAATATTAGTAATAGTAGTAGTAGTAGTAGTAGTCATAGTAGTAGCGGTTGCAGTAGTAGCAGTAGTAGTAGGATCCATAGCAATAGTAGTAAGAGCAGTAGCAGTAGTAGTAGGAGTATTATTTGTAAAAATAATACTAGTACTAGTAGTAGTTGTAGAAGGAGCGGTAGTAGTTGTATTAGTAGTAGAAGAAGCAGGAGGAGTAGTAGTAGGAGTAGTGGGAGCAGTTGTAGTAATAATAGGAGTAGGATAAGCAGTAGTAGCTGTAGGTGCAGTAGTAGTAGTACTACCAGCTGTAGGAGCAGAGCAGTAGTAGTTGTAGCAGTTGTAGTAGTACTAGTAGTCATAGTAGTAGGAGAAGTACCATTGATAGTATCAGTAATAGTAGTAGTAGCAGTAGTAGTTGTAGGAGTAGTTGTTGTAGTAGAAGTAGTCGTAGATGATATAGTAGTAGTAGTAGTAGTAGCAGTAGTAGCAGAAGCAGCAGGAGCAGTAGTAGTGGAAGTAGTAGTAGCAGTAGTAGTAGTAGTAGTAGTAGTAGTAGTAGTAGCCGTTGTAGCTATAGTAGTAGTAGTAGCGATAATAGTTGTAGTAGCAGTTGTAGGAGTAGTAATAGTAGTACCGATAATAGCTGTGGTAGTAGCAGCAGCAGTAGTAGTAGTAGTTTTAGTAGTTGGGATAGTAGTAGTAGTAACTATCGTAGTAGTAGTAGTGGTAGTAGTAGTAGTAGTATGAGGAGGAGTAGTAGTAGTAGTAGTAGTAGTAGGAGTAATAGTAGTAGTAGTAGTAGTAGTAGTATTAGGAGAAGTAGTAGTTGTCATAGTAGTAGCTGTAGCAGTAGTAGTAGTAGTAGTAGATGTAATTGCAGCAGCAATAGTAGTAGCAATAGCGGTAGCGGAAGTAGTAGTATTAGGAGAAGCAGAAGTAGTAGCAAAAATAGTCGTAGCATTAGTAGTAGTTGTAGTAGTTGTGGAAGGAGTAGTGGTAGTAGTAGCAGCCGTTGCAGAAGCAGCAGTAATAGGAGTAATACGAGTAGTATTAGTAGTAGTAGCAGTAGCAGTAGCAGTAATAACAGTAGCTGTAGTAGTAGTACTAGTAGTTGCTGTTGTTGTTATTGTTGTAGTAGTAGTTGTTGTAGTATTAGCAATAGTGAAAGTATTAGTAGTAGTAGTAGTAGCAGTAGCTGAAGTCATTATAACTATAGTAGTAGAAGTAGGTATAGTAGTAGTAGTAGCAACAATAGTAAAAATTTTAGCAGTAGCAGTAGCTGTAGTAGCCATTGAAACCAACGCAGAAGTAGCGATAGTAGTAGCAGCAGTAGTAGTAGTAAGAGTAGCTGTAGCAGCACTAGTAGCAGTAGCAGTAGTGGTACGAGTAATAGCCATAGCTAGCCTAGTGGTTTTTGGTGTAGTGGTAGTGGTAGTAGAACTAGTACTAGTACTAGTAGTAAAAGTAATTCTAGTTGTAGCAGTTATAGTAGTTGCAGAGGTAGTAATAGAAGTAGCAATAGTAGTACTACCAGAAGTAATAGAAATTGTAGTAGCAGTAGATGGTGTAGTTGGAGGAGTAATAGTAGCTGTAGTCGTAATAGATGTAGCAGTAAATGAAGTAGTGGCAGTAGTTGTTGTAATAGTGTTGTAGTAGGGGATGTAGTAGTAGTAGTAATAGTCGTAGTAGCAGTAGTAATAGTAATAGTAGCAGTATTAGTAAAAGTAGTAGTAGCAATAGCGGTAGTGGATGTAGTAGCAATACTTATAGGAGTAGTCATAGTAGTAGCAGAACTAGTAGTTGTAGTATTAGTAGAAGTTGTTGCGGCCGTAACAACAGTAGCAGTAGTAGTTGTAGTGATAGTAGCAGTAGTAGTACTAGCTGAAGCAGTAGTAGGAATAGTAGTAGTAGTTGTAGGAGTAGTAATAGCAGTAATGGTAGTTGTAGTAATAGTAGTAGTAGCAGTAGCACTAGTAGTAGCAATAGTAGTAGTAGTAGAAGAAGTAGTACTAGCAGTAGCTATAGAAGTTGTGGTAGCTTTATTAGTAGTTGAAATCATTGTAGTAGCAGTAGTAATAGTACTAGCAGTAGCCATTATTGCAGTAGCAGCAGTAGTAGCAGTAGCCATAAAAAAAGTAGTAGCTATATTAGTAGTAGCAATTATGGTAGTAGTAGTTGTAGTAGTACTAGTAGTTGCAGTCATAGTAGTAGTAGCTACAATAGTAGTGGTAGTATTAGTAGCAATAGTTTTAGTGGTAGTAGTAGTATTTATAGTTGTAGTAGTGGTACTAGTTGTATCAGTAGTGGTAATAGTAGTAGTAGTAGTAGTGGCAGTACTAGTAGCAGTACTAGTAGCGGTAGCAATTATTGTTGTAGCAATAGTCATAGTCACCGTTGTGGTTGTAGCAAAAGAAGTAGTAGTAGTAGTAGTAGTAGCACTAGCAGCAGCAGCAGTAGTAGTTGCAGTAGTAGTAGTTGTTGTTGTTGTTGTTGTTGTTATAGTAGTACTACTAGTTGAAGTAGTATTTGTAATGTAGTCGTAGTAGTGGTCGTTGTTGTAGCAGTAGCAGTCGTAGTAGTAGTTGTAGCTGCAGTAGCAATAGCAGCAGTTGTGATAGTAGTTCTATTAATAGTAGAAGTAGTAGTAGCAGTAGTAACTTTCATAGTATTGATTGCAGAAGTTGCAGCAGAAGCCATAGTAATAGTATTGGTAGTAGTAGTAGGTGTAGCAGTAGTAGAAATAGTAGTAAGAAGAGTAGTAGTAGGAGTTGTTGGATTAGTAGTAGGAGTAGCATTAGAAGTAGTAGCAATAGTAGCAATAATTGTAGTAGAAGTAGTAGTAGTATTAGTAGTAGTAGTAGCAGTAGTGGTAATAATAATAGTAGTTGTAGTAGTATTTGTAGTAAGGGTAGTAGTAGTAGTAGCAACAGTAGAAGTTGTAGTCAGTGTATTTGGGTTAATAGTAGTAGTAGTTGTAGTAGTAGTAGTACTTATAGTAGTAGTAGCAGTAATAGTAGTTGTTATTGTTGTTGTAGTAGTAGTAGTAGTTATAGTACAATTAGTAGCAGCAGCAACAGTAGTAGTACTAGAAGTAATTGTAGCAGTTGCAGCAGTTGTAACAGTAGTAGTAATAGTAGTATTAGTTGTGGTAGTAGTTGTTGTAGAAGTAATATTAGTATTAGAAGAAGGAGTAGCAATTTTAGTAGCAACAGCAGCAGCAAAAGTAGTAGTAGTAGCAGTTGTAGTAGCTGTTTTCGGAGTAGTAATGGTCGCAGTAGCAAAAGAAGAAATAGTAGTTGTAGTAGTAGTAGCAGCAGTAGTAGTTATTGTAGTAATGGTAGTAGTGATAGTAGCCGCAATAATAGTCGTTCGTAGTAGAAGTAGTAGTAGCGGTAGCAGTAGTAGTAGTAATAGCCGCACTCGACATAGTAGTGGCAGTAGTAGTTGTGATAGGAGTAGTAGTCATTGTGGTAGAAGTAGTAGTGGTAGTAGTGGTAGTAGTACTAGGAAGAGTAGGAGTAGCAGTTGTAGTAGTATTACGAGTAGTTGCGATAGCTGTAGTAGTAGCATTAGTAGTAGTGGTATTAGTAGTAGTAGTAGTGGTAGTAGTAGCAACGGTAGTAGAAGTAGTAGCAGTAGTAGTGGTAACAGTAGTAGTAGTAGGAGGAGGAGAAGTAATATTAGTAGTAGTAGCAGTAGTAGTAGCAGGAGTAGAAGTAGTAGTAACAGCAGAAGCAGTAGCAATAGTAGTTGTAGTTGTTGTAGTAGAAGGAGTGGCGGTAGTCAAACTAATAGAAGTAGCAGCAGCAGTAGTAGGAGAAGAAGTAGTAGTAGTAGTAGTAGTAGTAGTAGTAGTAGTAGTAGGAGCAATAGTTGTAGTAGCAAAAGTAGTAGCAGTAATAGTGGTAATAGCTATAGTCGTAGTACCTATAGTAGTAGCAGTATTACTAGTAATTATTTTGGTAGAAGCAGTAACAATAGTAGCATAAGTAATTGTATAAATTGAAGTAGTAGTTGTAGTAGTAGCATTAGTAGCAGAAGTAGGAGTTTTAGCACAAGCATTAGTAGCCACAGTGGTAGTTGTTGGAGAAGTCGTAGTCGTAGTTGTTGTTATTTTTGAAGGAGAAGTAGTGGCAGTAGTGGTAGTAGTATTAGTAGTAGTAGTAGTTGTAGTGGTAGTACTAGTAGTTGCTGAGTAGTAACTGTAGTAGTAGCAATAGTAGTTGTAGTAGCAGTAGCAACAGAAGTAGTAGTAGTCGTAGTAGTTGTAACAGTAGTATAATAGTAGTAGTAGAAATTCTAGCAGTAGCAGCAGTAGTAGGAGTAGTAGTAGTAGCAGTAGGTTGCAGTAATAGTTGTAGTAGCAGCAGTAGTAGTGAAAGTAGCAGAAGCTGGAGCATTAGTAGTAGCTACTGTAGTAGTAGCAGAAGTAGCTGTAGAAGTTGTGGTATAAGTAGTAGTAGTAGAAGCAGTAGCAGTAGTAGTAGTAATAGTAGTAGTAGTAGCAACAACAACAACTGCTGTAGTAGTAGTATTAGAATTGGTAGTATTGTTACTAGTCAAAATAGTAGTAGTAGTAATTAAAGTAGTAGCAGCAGTAGTGGTAGTAGCAGAAGTAGTAGTAGTAGCCATAGTTGTGCAGTAGTTGAAGTAATTGGAGTAGTTGCAGAAATAGTAGTAGCTATATTTGGAGTAGTTGCAATAGCCATAGTAGTAGCACTCGTACTAGTAGTATTAGTAGTATTAATAGTAGTAGTAGTAGTAGTAGTAGTAGTAGTAGTAGTGGTAGCAGTAGTAGTACTAGTAGCAAAAGTAGTACCAGTAGCACTTGTAGTGGTAGAAGTAGAAGTAGTAGTCGTAATAGTGGCAGTAATAGAAGTAGTAGTGTTAGTAGTAGCAACAATAGCAGAAGCAGCATCTGTGGCAATAATAGTAGCAGTAGTAGGAGCAGCCGAACTAGAAGTAGTTATAGCAGCAGTAGTAGTAGTATTTATTGTAGTAGTAGTAGTAGCAACTGTAGCAACAACAGTAGTAGTAGTAGTTGTAGCAGTGGCAGAAGTAGTAGATGTTGTCGTAGAAGTAGAAGGAGCAATCGTAGTAGTAGTAGTTGTTGTTGTTGGAGAAGTAGTTGGAGTAGCAATAGTAGTAGTTGTACTTATAATAGTAGTATTCATAGTAGTAGTAGTAGTTGTAGTAGTAGCAGCAACAACAATAGTTGTTGAAGTTGATGTCATAGCAATAGTAGAAGAAGTAGCGGTAGTAGTAGGAGAAGTTGCAGTTGTAGCCGCAGTAGTAGCAGTAGTAGTATTGGAAGTAATAGCCGCAGCAGCAGCTGCAGTGGTAGTAGCCATAGTAGTAATAGCCGCAGCAGCAATAGCAGCAGCAGCAGTAGTAGTAGCAATTGTAGTCTTAGCAGCAGCAGTTATAGTAGTTGCAATAGTAATCGTATTTGTAGGTGTCATAGTAGCGGTAGTAGTTGTATTAGTAAGTGTCATAATAGAACTAACAGCAAGAGTAGTAGTAGCAGTTGCAGCAGTTGTAGCCATAGTAGAAGCAACTACCATAGTTGAAGTAGTAGTGGGAGTAGTAGTAGCAGTAGCAGTAGCAGTAGGAGTAGTAGTTGTAGTAGTAGTAGTAGCCCAAGACGTAGTAGCAGTAGTGAGAGTAGGAGTAGTATCAGCATTAGTAGTAGCAGTAGTAGTAGTAGTAGCCATAGTAGTAGCCGCAGTAGTAGTAGCAGTATTTATGGCAGTAGCAGTAGTAGCAACCGTAGTAGTAGTAGTAGTAGCGGCAGCAGCAGCAGTAGTAGTAGCAGCTGCAAATGCAATAACAGTAGTAGTTGTTGTTGTAAAAGTAGTACTACTTGTAGCAGCTGTAGTAGCAACAGAAGCAATAGTTGTAGTAGTAGCAGTTGTAATAGTAGTCGCAGTAGTCGCAGTAGTAGCAGTAGTAGTAGTAGTAGTGGTAGTAGGAGGTGGGGTAAGAGTAGTAGTTGGAGTATTAGTAGATGGAGTAGAGGTAGCAGTAGTACAAGTAGTAGCAGTAGTAGCAGTAGTAGTAGTTGTTGTTGTTGTAGCTGTAGCAGCAGCAACAGTTGTAGTAGTTGTTGTTGCCGTAGTAGTGATAGTAGAGCTGTAGTAGTTGTAGAAGTAGTAGTAGTAGTAGAAGTAGCAGTAGTATTAGTATTAGTAGTCGCAATAGTAGTAGTAGGAGAAGCTAAAGTTGTAGCAGTAGTAGTACTAGTAGTAGTAGTAGCTGTAGCCGTAGCTGCGACAGTAGTACTAGTAGTAGTTGAAGAAGTAGTAGTAGTAGCGGTGGTAGTGGTAATAGTAGCAGAAGCAGTAGCGGTAGTAGCAGTTGTAGCAATGGTTGTTGTAGTAGTAGCAGCAGTAGTAGTAGGAATTATAGTAGTAGTAGTTGTTGTTGTTGTTGTTGTCATTGCATTAGCAGTGGCTGTAGTAGTAGCAGCTATAATAGTAGCAATAGCAGTAGCAGTAGTAGTGGTAGTAGTTGTTGTAGTAGTAATAGTAGTTGCACTAGCAACAGTAGCGGTAGTAA
Source organism: Trichopus zeylanicus subsp. travancoricus (assembly GCA_005019695.1). NCBI lineage: Eukaryota > Viridiplantae > Streptophyta > Magnoliopsida > Dioscoreales > Dioscoreaceae > Trichopus > Trichopus zeylanicus. Next base: position 14,987 of record RXID01012383.1, read on the forward strand.
TGCTAATAGTACTAGTAGTAGTTATAGTTGTAGTACTATAGTAGCAGTAGTAGCAGTAGTCATCACAGTAGAAGAAGTTGTAGTAGCAGCAGTAGGAGCATTTGCAGTGGAAATAGTAGTATTTGTTGTAGAAGCAGTAGTAGTAGTGGTAGAAGTAGTAGTAGCAGAAGGAGAAGTAATAGTAGGAGTAGTAGCAGCAATAGCAGCAGTAGTAGCAGTAGTAGTAGCAATAGCAGTAGCAGGAGTAGCAGCAGTAGCAGCAGTAGTAGCAGTAATACTAGTAATAGTTGTAGCAGTTGCAATAGTCGCAGGAGTAGTAGTAGTTGTAGAAGTTGTAGTAGTGGTAGTAGTAGTAGCAACAATAGTGATAGCGATACCCGAAGTAGCGATAATGGTAGCAATATAGCTATTAGTTATAGCAGTAGTAGCAGTAGTTCTAGTAGCAGTAGTAGTAGTACTAGAAGGAGTAGTAGGAGTAGTATTAGTTGCTACAACAATAGCAGCAGCAGTAGTACTAGTACTAGTAGTTGTAGTGGCAGTAGAAGAAGTTGTAGTAGTAGTAGCATCAGAAGTAGTAATAGTTTTAATAGTGGTAGTTGTAGCCATCATGGTAAAAGTACTAGTAGTTGTTGTTGTAGTTGCAATAATAGTAGTAGCAATAGCTATAGTAGTAGTTGTAGTTGTTGCAGTAGTAGCAGCAATAGAACTAGTAATAGTTTTAGCTGTAGCCGCAGCACCTACAGTAGTAGTAGTAGTAGTAGTAGTAGTAGTAGTAGTACTAGTATTAGTACTAGTAGTAGTAGTAATAGGAAAAGTAGTTATAGTAGCAGTGGTATTAGCAACAGCAACAACAACAATAGTAGCGGTAGTAGTAGTAGTAGTAGTAGTAGTAGTAGTAGTAGTAGTAGTAGTAGTAGTAGTAGTAGTAGTAGTAGTAGTAGTAGTAGTAGTAGTAATTGTAGTAGTAGTATTAGCAGTAACATTAGTAGTATTAGTAGTAGCAGTAGTAGTAGCAGCAACAGTAGTAGTGCGAGTTGTAGTCGTAGCTGCAGTTCTAGTAGTGCTATTAATTGTAGTCGTAGCAGCAACAACTGTTGTAGTTGTAGCAATAATCATATTAGTAGGTGTCGTTGTAGCAATAGTAGTAGTATTATTAGGTGTCGAAGTAGAAGTAGTTGTAGGAGTACAAGTAGTAGTGGTAGTAGTATTTGTTGTTGTAGTAGCAGTAGCCGTAGCAGTAGTAGTAGTAGCAGTAGCAGTAGGTGCAGTAGTTGTAGCAGTAGTAGTAGTAGGAGTAACAGTAGTAGTTGGAGTAGTGATAGTAGTTGTAGCAGCAGTAGTAGTAGAAGTAGAAGTAGCAGTAGGAGTAGTTCTAGTAGTAGTAGTATTAGTACTAGTAGTAGTAGCAGTAGCAGTAGTTGTATTAGTAGCAACAACAACATCCGCAGTAGTAGCAGTAGTAGAAGTGGTAGTTGTGTTACTAGCCACAGTACTAGTAGTAATAGTAGAAGTAGTAGCAATAGTCATGGTAGTAGCAGAAGCAGTAGTAGTAGCCATAGTTGTAGCAGTAGTAGTAGTAATAGGAGTTGTAGTACTACCAGTATAACTAGTAGTGGCAGCAGTAGTACTAGTAGGAGCAGTTGCAGAAGTAGTAGTAGTAGTACTAGGAGTAGTTGCAGTAGTGGTAGTGGTAGTAGTAGTAGTAGTACTAGTAGTATTAGTAGTAGTATTAGTAGTAGTAGTAGTAGCAGCAGCAGCAACAGTGGTAGTAGTAGTAGCTGTAGTAGCAATTGTTGTAGCAGTAATTGTAGTAGCAAAATTAGTGCCAGTAGGACTAATAGTGGTAGAAATAAAAGCTGTAGGCATAGTATTGGCAGTAGTAGTAGCAGTAGTAATAGTACTAGGCGAGGTAGAAATAGTAGTAGTAACAGTAGCAACAATAGTAGAAGCAGCAGCTGCAGTAGCAACAGTAGTAGTAGTAACAGCAGAACTAGAAGCAGTAGTAGGAGTAGTAGCAACAGCAGTAGTAGTTGTAGTTGTAGTAGTTGTGGTAGCAACTACTGCAACAACAGCCATAGTAGTAGAAGCAGCAGCTTTAACAGAAGAAGTTGTAGTAGTTGTAGTAGTAGTAGAGGTTGTAGAAGTAGCAATAATAGTGGAAGGAGTAGTAATAGTCGTAGTAGTAGTAGTCGTAGGAGAAGTAGTTGGAGTAATAGTAGTAGCAGTAGCAACAGTGATAGTGGTATTAGTAGTATTTGTAGTAGCAGTAGCAATAGTAGAAGTAGTAGTAACAACAATAGTTGTAGAAGTTGTTGCTGTAGTAGTAGTGGTAGTAGTAGGTTCAGTAGTATTAGAAGTAGTAATAGTAGAAGCAGTAGCAGTAGTAGTAGGAGAAGTTCTAGTTGCAGCTGCAGTAGTAGCAAAAGTAGTAGCAGCAATTGTGATTGTAGCAATAGTGGTGGCTGTAGTAGTAGGAATAGAAGTAGTAGTAGCAACAGCAGCAATTGCACTAGTACTAGTAGTAGTAGCAGTAGTAGTTGTTGTTGTTGTTGTATTAGTAGAAGTAGTAGGAGGAGGAGTAGTAGTAGGAGTAGTAATAGGAGTAAGAGTTGAAGTAGGAGTAGTAGTAGGAGTTGTAGCAATAGTAGTAGTACAACTAGGAGTAGTATTAGTAGCAGTAGTAGGAGATGGAGAATTAGTATTAGTAGTAGTAGTCATAGTAGTAGTAGTGGTAGTACTGGTAGTTGTATTAATAGTAGTAATAGTAGTAGTAGTAGCAGTTGTAGCAGTAAGAGCAGTAGTTGTAGCTGTTGTAGCAGTAATCGTATTAGTTGGAGTCATAGTAGTAGTAGTAGTAGTATTAGTAGGTGTCGTAGTAGTAGTAGTAGGAGGAGTAGTAGTCAAAGCGGTAGTGGTGGTGGTAGTAGTAGTAGTAGTAGTAGTAGCCGCAACAGTAGCAGCAGGTGTAGATGTCATAGTAGTAGTAGTAGTATTAGTAGTAGTAGAAGACGTAGTAATCGCAGTATTGGTAGTAGAAATAGTAGAAGTAGTAGTATTAGTCGTAGTAGTTGGGGTAGTACTAGCAGTAGAAGTAGAAGAATTAGTAATAGTAGCAGTTACAGTAGTAGTAGGAGTTGGGGTAAGAGTAGTAGTTGGAGTATTAGTAGATGGAGTAGTGGTCGCAGTAATGGTAGTAGCAGTGGTAGTAGCAGTACTAGTAGTTGTTGTTGTTGTAGTAGCAGCAGCAGTAGTTGTTGTCATAGCCGTAGTAGTGGTAGTAGAGCAATAGTGGTCATAGAAGTAGCAGCAGCAGTAGTATTACTAGTCGCGATAGTAGCAGTAGTAGTGGCAAAAGTAGCGGTAGTAGAAGTAGAAGTTGAAGTAGTAGCAGTATTAGTATTAGTAGTCGCAATAGTAGTAGTAGTAGAAGAAGCAGTTGTAGCAGTAGTGGTACTAATAATAGTACTAGTTGTACTTGTAGCAACAGCAGCAGTAGCGGTAGTTGTTGTAGAAGTAGTAGTGGTAGCAATACTAGTAGCAGAAGTAGTAGCAGTAGTAGTTGTTGTGGTAGTAGTTGTAGTAGTAGCAGTTGTAGCAGTAGTAGTTGTTGTTGTTTTCGTTGTAGCAGCAGTCCTCGTAGTAGTAGCAGTTGTAGTAGTTGCGACAATAGCGGTAGTAGCAGTGGTAGTAGTTGTTGCAGTAGCAGTAGCAGTACTAGTAGTAGTAGTAGCAACTATAGTAGTAGTACTGTAGTGGCAGTAGTAGCAGCAGTCGTAGTAGTAGAAGTAGTTGTAGTAGCAACAGAAGTTGTAGTAGCAGTAGTAGCATTAGCAGTAGTAACAATAGTAGTTGTTGTAGAAGCAGCAGCAGTAGTAGTAGTAGAAGTAGTAGTAGAAGAAGTAGAAGTAGTAGCAGGAGTAGTAGTAGCAATAGCAGCAGTAGTAGTAGCAGCAGTAGTAGTAGTAGTAGTAGTGGTCGTGGCAATAGTAGCAGTAGCTGTAGTAATAGTAGTAGCAATTGCAGTAGTTGCAGAAGTAGTAGTAGGTGTAGAAGTAATAGTGGTAGTAGTAGTAGTAGCAGTAGTGGTAGCAGTAGCAAAAGTTGCAACAGTGGTAGCAGCATTGCTATTAGTTATAGTAGGAGAAGCAGTAGCAGTAGCAGTAGTAGTACTAGTAGCAATAGTAGTAATAGCAGTAGAACGAGTAGTAGGAGTAGTAGTAGTAGGAGGAGGAGGAGGAGCAGTAGTAGCAGTGGTTGTATTAGTAGTACTTGTTGTAGTGACAGTAGAAGTAGTAGCAGTAGTAGTAGAAGTAGTAGTAGTATCAGTAGTGGCAGAAGTAGCTATCGTACTAAAAGTAGTAGCAGTTGTAGTAGTAGTAGCAGCAGCAGTAGTTTTAGTAGTACTAATAGTAGAAACAGTAGCACAAGTAGAAGTTTTAGTAGTGGCTGCCACACCAGCAGCAACAGTAGTAGTAGTAGTATTGCTAGTCGTAGTAATAGTAATAGTAGTAGTAGTAGTAGTAGTAGTAGTAGTAGTAGTAGTAGTAATAGCAGTAGTAGTAGTAATAGAAGTAGTAGTTGTAGTAGCAGTAGTATTAGCGATAGCAACAACAGCAGCAGTGGTAGCAGCAGCAGTAGCAGCAGCAGTAGTAGTAATTGTAGTAGTAGGAGCAGCAGCATTAGTAGTATTAGTGATAGCAGTAGTAGAAGAAGATGTAGTAGTAGTTACTGTAGCAGCAGCAGCAGCAAGTAGTGGTAGCAGTAGTAGTAGTAGTAGCACTAGTAATAGTAGTAGTAGTAGTAGTAGCAGCAGCAGTAGAAGTAGTAGTGGTAGTATTGCCAGTAGTAGTAGTGGTAGTAGTAGCAGTATTGTCCGTAGTAGTAGTGGTAGTAGTAGTAGGAGTAGAAGTAGATGCAATAATAGTAGTAGCGGTAGTAGTAGTGGTAGTGGTAGTAGTAGTAGTCGTAGTGATGGTGGTGGTAGTAGTAGTAGCAATAGTGGTAGCAGCAGCAGTAGTAGTAGTAGTGTTTGCAGTAGTAGTACTAATAGGAGACGTAGTTGTAGTAGTTGTAGTATTAGCAATAGCAACAATAGCAGTACTAGTAGTAATAGCAGCAGCAGTAGTAGCAGCAAGAGTAGCAGCAGCAGCAGCAGTAGTAGTAGTAGTTGTAGCA
>RXID01012385.1:0-28738 GCA_005019695.1 Trichopus zeylanicus subsp. travancoricus
ATGACTAGCACAAGTAGAGGTAGTAGCAGTAGTAGTAGCAGTAGTAGTTGCAATAGAAGTAGTAGCAGAAGGAGTAGTTGTAGTTGTTGTAGAAATAGTGGTAGAAGTAGTAGCGACAGTAGTTGTAGCACCAGTAGTAGCAGTAGAAATAGTAGTAGTTGCAGTAGCTACAGCAGCAGCACTAGCAGTAGCAGTAGTAGTAGCAAAAGTAGTAGTAGTGGCAGTAATAGCTATAATTGTAGTTGGAGGAGTAGTTGTAGTAGTAGTAGTTATTGTTGTTGCAGTTGTAGTAGTTGTAATAGTAGTAGTAGTAGTAGTAGTAGTAGTAGAAGTAGTAGAAGTAGTCGCCGTAGCAGTAGTAGAAGTAGTCATCGGAGTAGCAGTAGTTTTAGTAGTAGTTGTAATAGCGGTAGGAGAAGTAGTAGTAGTATGAGGAGATATAGAAATCTTGGAAGTAGTAGAGTAGTAGTAGTTGCAATAAGAGTAGCAGTAGTATTAGCAGCAGCAGTAGTAGTAGTAATAGTAGCAGCAGCAGTACTAATTGAAGTAGTAGTACCAATAACAATTGTTGTAGTAGTTACAATAGTAGTAGTACTAGTAGTAGAAGCGGTGGTAGTAGTAGTAGTGGTAATAGAAGTTGTAGTAGTAGTAGTAGTAGTAGAAGTAGAAATAGTAGTAGTAGCAGTATTAGTAGTGGTAGTACTAGTACTAGTATTAGTAGGAGGAGGAGTAGTTGTTGTTGTAGCAGTAGTAGTAGTAGTAGTATAAGTAGTAGCAGTAGTGCTAGTAGTAGTAGTAGTTGTTATTGTTGTTGTAGCAGTAGGAGGAGGAGGAGGAGGAGGAGGAGTAGTAGTAGTACTAGTAGTACTAGTACTAGTAGTAGTAGTAGTAGGAGTATTAGTTGTTGTTGTAGCAATAGGAGTAGTAGTAGTAGTAGTATTTGTAGTGGCAGTAGTACTAGTAGTAGTAGTAGTTGTTGTTGTTATAGTAGTTGTAGTAGTAAAGCTGTAGTAGCAGTCGTAGCAGTAGTAATATTAGTCGTAGTAGTAGTAGCAATAGTAGTATTAGTAGTAGTAGTAATAGTAGCAGTAACAATATAGTTGAAGTAGTAGTACCAGTAATAATAGTTGTAGTAGTCATAATATTAGTAGTACTAGTAGTAGTAGTAATAGTAGCAGTAACACTATAGCAGTAGTACCAGTAATAATAGTTGTAGTAGTCATAATATTAGTAGTACTAGTAGTAGTAGTGATAGTAGTTGTCGTGGAAGTAGTCACCATAGAAGTAGTAAAACTAGTCATCGGAGTAGCAGAAGTTGTAGTAGTAGTAGTAGTAGTAGCAGTAGAAGTAGCAGTAGTAGTACAAGTAGTAGTAGTAGTAGCAGTAGTAGTAGTAGCAATAGGAGTAGTAGTTGTAGTTGTAGTATAAGTAGTAGCAGTAGTGCTACTACTACTACTACTACTACTACTACTACTACTAGTAGTAGAAGCTATATTAGTAGTCATAGCAGTCATAGTAGTAGCAGTAGTAGCAGTAGCAGTTGCAGTAGTAGTAGTATTAGTAGTAAAAGCAGTAATAGTAGTGGTAGTACTAGTTGTAGTAGTAGTAGTAGTCGAAGAGGAAGAAGACGAAGCAATGGTGGAAGTAGTAGTCGTGGTAGTAGTAGTTGTTGTTTCCTTAATTGTTATAGTTGTAGTAGCAGTAGCAGTAGTAGCAATAGTAGTGGTTGTAGTAGCTGTAGTACTAGTAGCAAAAGTTGTAGTACAAGTTGTAGTAGTAGTAGTAGTAGCAACAGTAGTAATAATACTAGTAGTAGTAATAGTAGTAGTAGCAGGAGTAGTATTAGCAGCAGTAGTAATTGTGAAGTACAAGTTGTAGCAATAGTAGCATTGGTCGTAGTAGCAGTTGTAATATTAGCCGAAGTAGTAGCATTAGTTGTAGTAGTAGTAGTAGCAGTAGTAGTAGTACTAGTAGTAGTAGTTGTTGCGGCGGCAGTAGGAGTAGTAGTAGTAGTGGTGGTGGTAGTATTAGTAGTCGGAGTACAAATAGTCATTGTTGCAGTAATAGTTGTTGCTGTAGTAGTAATAGTAGTAGTCACAACAGTAGTGGTAGCAGTAGTAGCATTAGTAGCAGTAGAAGTAGCAACAGTAGCAGTAGTAGGAGTACTCAAAGCCGTAGTAGCAGCAATAGCATTAGTAGCAGTAGTAGCCGTAGTAGCAAAAGCAATAGTAGAAGTCCTGGCAAGAATAGTACTAGCAGAAGCAGAAGTAGTAGCAGTAACAATAGTAGTAGTAGTAATAGTATGAGTAGGAGTAGGAGTAGTGGTAGCAATGGTTGTAGTAGTAGAGGTAGTAGTAGTAGTAGTTGTTGTTATTGTAGAAATAGTAGTAGTATTAGTAGCAGCAGTATAGGTAGTAATAGTCTTAGTAGTAGTAGTAGCAGGAGGAGGATTAGTAGTAGTACCAGAAGTAGCTGCATTAGTAGTAGCAGGAGTAGTAGTTGTTGTCTTTCTAGTAGTAGCATTAGTAGTAGTTGTTGTAGTAGCAGTAGAAGTAATAGTAGGAGTTGTAGTAGTAGTAGTAGAAGCATTTGTAGTAGTAGATAGTTGTAGTAGTAGTAGTAGTAGTTGAAGTAGTAGTAATATTAGTAGCAGGAGTAGGAGTAGCAGTAGCAGTAGTTGAAACAGTAGTATTACTAGTTGTAGCTGTAGTAGTAGTTTCAAAAGCAGCAGCAACAACAATAGTAGTTGATTTAGCAGTAGTAGTTATTGGTGTGGTGGTATTAGCAAGAATTATTGTTGGAGTAGGAGTAGTAATAGCAGTAGTGGTTGCAGCAGTAATAGTTGTACTAGTAGTAGGAGGAGTAGTAATAGTAGTAGTTGTTGTTGTGGTTGTAGTAGTAGTAGTAGCAGCAGCAGTAGTAGTAGTAGTAGAAGTGGTCACCGTAGTAGTAGCAAAAGCAGAAGTAGCAGTAGCATTGGTAGTAGTAGGAGTAGTAGTAGTAGCAGAAGGAGTAGTAGAAGTAGTAGTAGGAGTCGGAGAAGTAATAGCAGCAATAGTAGTAGAAGCAACAGCAATAAGAGTAGTAGTACTAGTACTAGTAGTGGTAGTAGTTGTAGTACTAGTAGTAGTAGTAGCAGTAGTAGTAGAAGTAGTAATTGCGGTTATCATAGTCATAGTAGCCACATTAGTAGTAGTAGTAGTTGTGATATTAGTAGTAGTTATAGCTGTAGTAGTTGTTGTAGTATTAGTCGTAGCGGTAGTGGTAGTGGTAGTAGTAGTGGTAGTAGAAGTTATAGTAGTAGTAGCAGTAGTAGTAGAAGTACGAGTAGTAGTAGCTGTAGGAGTAGTTTTAGTAGTAGTAGTATAATTAGAAGTAGTAGTAGTAGTAGTAGTAGCAGTAGCAGTATAAGTAGTAGTAGTAGTGGAAGCACTAGTTGTAGTAGTACCAGCAAGAGTAGTAGCCGAAGTAGTATTAGCGGAATTAGTAGCGGTAGTACTAGTTGTAGTAGTCGTAGAAGCAGTAGGAGGAGGAGTAGTAGTAGTACTAGTTGATGTAGGAGTAGTAGTAGGAATTATTGTAGGAGTTGCAGCAACAGCAGAAGTAGTAGTAATAGTAGTAGTCGTAGTAGTAGCAGCAGCAGTAGTAGCAATAGCAATAACATTTGTAGTAGTAGTAGTGGTAGTAGTAGTAGTAGCCGCAGAAATAATAGCAGTAGTTCTAGTCTTTGTATTAGTAGTAGTAGTAGCAGCAACAACAGAAGTAGTAGTAGCAAGAGCAGATGTAGTAGTTGTTGTTGTAATAGTAGTAATAGCTGGAGTAATAGTGGTGGTGGTGGTAGTAGTAGTACTCTCAACAGCAGTAGTGGTAGTAGCATCAATAGTAGTAGTAGTTGTTGTTATTGTTGTAGCAGCAGCAGTTGTCGTATTATGAGTAATAGTGGTTGTGCTAGTAGCAGTAGTAGTAACAGAAGTGGTAGTAGTAGGAGAAGTAACAGCAGTAGTTGTGGAGGTAGCTACAACAGTTGTAGCTGTAGCAGTAGTAGTAGGTGTAGTAGTTGTAGTAGTTGTTGTTGTTGTAGCGGTAGTGTTAACAAAATTTGTAGTTGGGATAGTAGCAGGAGTAGGAGTTGGAGTAGGAGTAGTAGTAATAGTAGTAGTAGTAGAAGCAGTTCTTGTAGTAGCAGTAATAGTCATACTAGCAGTTGGATGAGTAGTAGTTGTCGTTGTTGTTGTTGTTGTTGTTCTAGTTGTAGTAGTAGTAGTAGTAGTATTAGTACTAGTAGTAGTAGTAGTAGTAGTAGTAGTAGTAGTAGTAGAAATAGTAGTAGTAGCAGTAGTAGTAGTAGATGTAGTAATCGTAGTAGTAGTAGAAGTAGCAGTAGGAGTAGCAGTACTAGCAGTAGGAGTAGTAGTAGTAGTAGTAGGAGTGGTAGTAGTAGCAGCAGTAGTAGTAGAAGTAGAGTAGTAGTAGTAGTAGTGGTAATAGTAGTAGCAACAGCAGCAGGTGGTAGTAGTAGTAGTAGCAGTAGCAATTGTAGTAGTAGTCACAATAGTAGTAGTTGTAGTAGTTGTAATTGTAGTAGTAGTAGTAGGAGTTGTAATAGGGATAGTAGTAATAATTGTAGGAATGGTAGTAGTAGTAGTAGCAGTAGTTGTAGTATTAGCAGTAGAAGTTGGATTAGAAGTAGCAGTGGGAGTTGGAGTAAGTGTAGCAGTAGTTGTAGAAGAATTAATAGATGCGGTAGTGGAAGTAGTAGGAGTAGGAGTTGGTGTAGGAGTAGTTGTCGAAGAAATAGTAGTAGTAGTTGTTGTTGTTGTAGTAGTAGTAGAAATAGAAGCAGTAGTAGTAGTAGTTTTATTAGTAGTAGTAGTAGCAACAGCAACAACAGAAGTAGCAGTAGAAGCATAGCAGTAGTAGGAGTCAGAGTAGGAGTCAGAGTAGTTGTAGTAGTAGTAGTAGTAGTCGTTGTAGTAGTAGTACAAGTAGGAGTCAGAGTAGTTGTAGCAGTAGTAGGAGTTAGAGTAGTAGTAGTACTAGCAGGATCTGGAGTAGGAGTAGAAGTAGTCATAGTAGCAGTAGCAGTAGTAGCAGAAAGTGAAGCAGTTATTATTGTTGTAGTCATTGTTGTAGTAGTAGGAGTTGGAGTAGGAGTAGTAGTAGGAGTTGCAGTAGTACTAGTGCTAAGAGTAGCAGTAGTAGTAGTAGAACGAATATGAGTGTTAGTGGTACCCGCAGTAGTAGTAGTAGTAATAGTAATAGTGTAGCAGTAGTAGTTATTGTATTAGACATAGTAGTAGTTGCAATAATAGTGGTAGTAGTAGTAATAGTAGTAGTAGTAGTAATAATAGTAGCTGCAGTAGTACTAGTAGTAGTAGTAGCATAGTAGCAGTAGTATTAGTTGTAGAAGTGGTGTCAGCAATAGTGGTGGTGGTGGTGGTAGTAGTAGTAGTAGTGTTGATAGTAGCAGTAGTTGTAGTAGTGGTTTTTGTAGATGTAGTGGTTGTAATAGTAGTAATAGTAGTAGCAGCAGTAGTAGTAGTAGTAGTAGTGGCAATAGTAACAGTAGTAGCAATAGTACTAGTTATTTTTATAGTAGCAGTGATAATCATAGCAGTTGTAGTAGAGGTATTAGTAGTGTCAGCAGTAGTAGTAAAAGTAGTAGTGGCATTAGTGGTAGTAGTAGTAGTAATAGTAAAAGTAGTAGATGTAGTAGTAGTTGCAATAGTACCAGTTGTAGTAATTGTCACAGTAGCACTAGTAGTAGTAGTATTAAGAGTTGTAGTAGTAGTAGCGGCAACAACAATAATAGTAGCAATAATAGTAGTTGTTGTTGTTGTAGTAGTAGTAGTAATATTAGTAGCAGCAGTAGCAGTAGGAGTAGTCATTGTGGTAGTAGTAGTAGCAAAAATAATAGTAGTAATAGTAGTAGTAGTAGTCGTAGTTGTTGTAGTAGCAGTAGTAACAGCAGTAGTAGTAATAATAGTAGTAGTACTAGTAGTAGTAGTAGTAGTAGTAGTAGTAGTAGTTTAGCAGTAGTAGTAGTAGTAGTAGTTGTAATAGAGAGGTAGTTGTAGCAGTAGTAGTAGTGGTTGTAGTAGCAGCAATAGTAGTAGTAGTGGTAGTAGTAGTAGTAGTAGTAATAGTCATGGTAGGAGTTGGAGTAGGAACAGTAGTAGGAGTAGTAGTAGTTGGAGTAGGGGTGGCAGTTGTAGTTGCAGTTAGAGTTGTAGTTGGGGCAGCAGCAGTAGTAGTTGTTGCAGTTGTAGCAGTAGTAGTAGTAGAAGTAGCAGTAGTTGCTGTTGCTGCTGTAGTAGTAGTAGATGTAGCAGCAGCAATCATAGAAACGGTAGTAGAAGTAGTCGTAGATGTAGTAGTAGAGCAGTTGTTGTTGTAGTAGTAGTAGTAGTAAAAGTAGTAGTAGCAATAGTAGTAATAGTAGTAGCAGTGGTAGCAGCAATAGAAATAGTCATAGTAGAAGTTGTAATTGCAATAGAGTTAGTAGTAGTAGTTGTTGTTGTTGTTGCAGTAGTAATAGTACCAGTAGTAGAAATAGTAGCTGTAGTTGTTATAGTAGTAGTAGTAGTATAGAAGTAGTACTAGTAGTACTAATAGCTATAGTAGTCATAATAATGGCAGCATAGTAGTAGTTGGAGTAGTAGTACTAGTAGTACTAGTAGTAGCATTAGTTTTAGTAGTAGTAGTTGTAGTCGTTGGAGTATCAACAGTAGTAGGACTTAGAAAAGGTGTAGGAGTAGTAGTCATTGAAATTATTGTAGTAGTGGTAGTAGGTGCAGTAGTAATAGCTGTAGCAGTAGTCATTATTGCAGTAATTGTAGAAGTTGTAATAGTAGAAGTAATAGCCGCAGCACTAGTAGCATAAGTAGTAGTATTAGCATTAGCAACAATATTCATCGCGGTAGCAGTAGGAGAGTTAGCAATAGCAGCAACAATAATAGTGTAGCAAGTGGAGTAACAAAATTAGTAGTAGTCGTAGTATTAGTAGTAGTAGTAGTACTATTAGTATTAGTTATAGTAGTATTAGTAATAGTTGTATTATAATAATAGTATTAGCTTTAGTACTATTTATTGTGGTAGAAGTTGTAGTAGTAGTAGTAGCAGCAACAACAGGAGTAGTAGTTGTTGTAGTTGTAGTGGTAGTTGTTGTTGTAGTTGTAATAGTAGTAGTAGTAGTAGCAGCAGAAGTAGTAGTCGAAGTAGCAGCAGCAACAACAATAGTAGTAGTAGTAGCAGTAGTGTTAGAAGTAGCAGTAGCAGCGACAGCAGGAGTAGCAGCAGCAGTAGAAGTAGGAGTAGTAGTAGCAGTAGTAGAAGTAGAAGTTGCAGTAGTAGCAGTAGTTGCTGTTGTTATAGTAGCAGTTGTTGTACTTGTTCTAGTAGTTGTAAAAGCAGTAGTAGCAGAAGCAATAGTAGTAGTCGCAGTAGTAGGAGAAGTGTTAGTTGTAGTAGTAGTACTAGTAGTAGTAGTTGTCGTAGGAGAAGGAGCAGAAGTAGTAGTAGGAGTAGTAGTAGCAGTAGTAGTAGTAGCAGCAGTAGTAGTAGTAGCGGCAGTAGAAGTAGTTGTAGTAGTAGTTTTAGTATTAGCAGTTGAAGTAGCAGTAGTAGCAGTATTAGCTGTAATAGCAACAGTTGCAGTAGAAGCAGTAGTTGTAGTCGTAGTAGTAGTCATAGTAGTAATAGTTATACCTGCAAAAGCAGTAGTAGCTGCATTGGCAGCAGTAGTAGTAGTAGTTGTAGTCATATTAGCAGCAATAGTAGTAGAAGTAGCTGTAGAAGTAGTAGTAGTAGTAGCAGTAGTTGTAGTAGTAGTTGTAGTTGCAGTAGTATCAGTAGTTGCAGAAGTAGTTTTAGTAGCAGTGGTAGCAGTAGTAGCAATGACAGCATTAGTAGTTGTAGTAGCAGTAGTAGCAATTGTAGCATTAGTAGTAGAGGTAGCAGTAGTAGCAGTTGGAGTAGTAGTAAGACTAGTAGTAGTAGCAGCAGCAGTTGTAGTAGTAGCGGTAGCAGTAGTAGCTGAAATAGTAGAAGTAGTAGTTGAAAGAGTTGTAGTAGCAGTAGTAACTGAAGTAGTAGTTGCAGTATTTTTAGGAGTTGTAGTAGTAGTGGTAGTAACATTAGCACCAGTAATAGCAGTAGTAGTAGAAGTAGTAGTAACATTAGAAGCAGAAGTAGCAGTAGTAGAAGTCAAAGTAATAGAAGTAGTACCAGCAGCAGCAGTAGTCAAACTAGTAGTAGTTTTAGTAGTAGTTATTGTTGTAGTAGTAGTAGTAGTAGTAGTAGAAGTAGTAGTAGTAGCAGTAGTAGTAGGAGTAGTAGTAGTTGTTGTTCCTGTAGAAGAAGTTGTAGTAGTAGTTGTAGTATTAGTAATAGTAGTCGTAGCAGTTGTAGTAGTAGTAGTTGCAACAGTAGCAGCATTTGTGGTGGTAGTAGTATTACTAGCAGTAGCAGCAGCAGCAGCAGTAGTAGTAGTAGCAGTAGCAGAAGTAGTGGCAGTAGTACAGGTAGAAATTGTAGTTAATGTACTAACAGTAGTAGCAATAGTAGTACGAGCAGTTGTAGCGATAGAAGTAATAGTAGTAGCCGAAGTAGAAGTAGCAGTAGTAGTAGTATTAGTAGAAGTAGAAGTAGTCATAGCAGCAGTAGTAGCAGCAACAGCAGTAGCAATAGTATTTGTAGGAGTAGTAAAAGCTGTAGTTGTTGCAACAAGAGCAGTATTAGTAGTAGCAGTAGTAGATGAAGAAGTAATTGTAGTAGCAGCAGAAGTATTCGCAGAAGCAACAGTAGTAGCAACTATAGCAGTAGCAGTAGTGGTAGTTATAGTGTCATTAGTAGCAGCATCAATAGTAGTAGTTGTGATACTACTAATGGTAGCAGTAGAAGTAGTAGTAGTAGTAGTAGCAGCAATAGGAGAAGTTGTTGTAGTAGTGTTAATAGTAGTAGCAGTAGTAGGAGTAGTAGGAGTAGTTATTGTAGTTGTTGTAGTCGATGTAGTAGTACTAGTAACAAAAGTAGCAGAAGTAGTAGTTGTAGTAGCAGTAGTAGCAGTAGTAGTAGCATAAGTAGCTGTAGTAGCAGTAGTAGTAGATGTAGTGGTAGCAATAGCTAGAGTAGTATCAGTAGTAGCAGTAGTTGCAGTAGCAGTAGTAGTTAGTTGCTGCAATAACACTAGTAGTAGTAGTATTAGTAGTAGTAGAAGTAGTTGCAGTCATAGTAGTAGTAGCAGTAGTCATAGTAGCAGCAACAAAAGTTGCAGCAGCTATAGTAGGAGTAGTTATAGCATCTGTAGTAGTAGTAGTAGTACCAGTAGTACTAGTAGTAGCAGTAGTTGCGGTAGTAGTAGTAGTAATGGTAGTAGTAGCAATAGTAGTAGAAGCAGCAGCAGTAGTAGCCGTAGTAGCAGTAATAGCAGTAGTAGCAGAAGTAGTAGTTGTTATAGCAGCAGTAGTAGCGGTAGTAGCGGTAGTGTTAGTGTTAGAAGAAGAAGTAGTAGTAGTATGAGTAGTATTAGTAGTAGTAGGAGAAATCATAGTTGTAGTAGTAGTATTAGCAATAGTAGCAATAGCTGTAGTATTTCCATAATTGCAGTAAATGTAGCAATAGTAGCAGTAGAGTAGCAGTAGTAGTAGTAGTTGTTGTAGTTGAAATAGTAGTAGTAATAGAAGTAGCAACTGCAGTAGTAGCAGTAGTAGTAGTAGTAGTAGTACTGTTAGTAGTCAGATAAGTAGTAAGAGTAGTAGTAGTAGTAGCAGTAGCAATAGTAGCAGTTGTAGTTGTAGTAGTAGTAGCAATAGCAGCAGTAGTAGTAGTTGTATCAGAAGTAGAATTAGTAGTAGTAGTAGCTATATTAGTGGTAAAAATAGCAGTAGTAGTAGCAGCAGAAGTAGTAGTAGTAGTAGCAGCTGCAACATTAGTAGAAGTAGTAGTAGCAACAGTAATAGTAATAGCAGTAGGTGTAGTAGTATTAGTAGTAGTGGTAGCAATAGCAGCAGCAACAACAATAGTAGTAGAAGTAGTTGTTGTAGTAGTACTAGCAATTTTAATAGGAGTAGTAGCAGTACTAGTGGCAGTAGTTGCGCCAGTTACAGTTGTAGGAGTAGTAGGTATAGTAGTAGTTGTAGGAGTAGAAGTAGTAATAGTAGTTGCAGTAATAGTAGTAGTAGTAGGAGTAGTAATAGTAGTAGTTGTAGCAACAGCAGCAGCAGCAGTAGCAGCAGGAGTAGTAGTAGTAGTAGTCATGGTGATGGTGGTGGTGGTGGTAGTAGTAGTAGCAATACTAGTTGTAGTGGTAGTAGAGGTAGTAGTAGTAGTAGCAGTAGAAGCAGCAGCAGCAGCAGTAGTAGTAGTAGTTGTAGTGGTAGCAGCAGTAGTATTAGTAGTCATAGTAGTGGTTGAGTGGTAGTAGCAGCAGTAGTAGTAGTACTAGCAGTAACAGTAGTAGCCTCAGTCATGGTGGTGGTGGTAGTAGTAATAGTATTAGCAGTAGCAGTTGTAGTTGTAGTAGTAGCAGTAGTTGTATTAGCACTAGTAGTAGTAGTAATCATAGCCTCAGAAGTAGTAGTGCTAGTAGTAGTAGTAGTAGTAGTCACAGTAATAGTGGTAGTTGTAGAAGCTGTAGTAGTAGTAGTCACAGTAATAGTGGTAGTTGTAGAAGCTATAGTAGTAGTTGTAGATGTAGTAGTATAAGAAGAAGCAGCAGCAGTGATTGCAGTAGTAGTAGCAGCAGCGGAAATAGTAGTAGTAGTAGCTGCAGCAACATCAGCATCAGTAGTAGTACAACTAGTAGTTGTTGTAATAGTTATTATTGTTGTAGTAGTAGTAGTAATAGTAGTAATAGTTGTCATAGTAGTAGTAGTAGCAATAATATTCATAGTAGTTATTATTGTACTAGTAGTAGTTGTGGTAGAAGCAGTGGTAATATTAGCGGAAACCGTAATAGAAGTAGCAATAGTAGTTGTAGGAATAGAAGTAGCAGTAGTAGCAGATGTAGCAGCAGTAGAAGTCGTAGTAGGAGTAGCAGCAATAGCAGCAGCAGCAGTAGGAGCAAGACTAGTAATATTAGTAGTTGTTGTAATAGCGATAGTAGTAGTAGTAGTAGTAGTAGTAGCAATAGTAGCAGCAGTAGTAGGAGCAGTACTAGTAGCATTAGTAGTAGTAGTAATAGAGATAGTAGCAGTCATAGTAGTACCCATTATACTAATAGCAGCAGTAGTAGTAGTAGCAGCAGCAGCAGCAGTAGAAGTAGTAGTAGTAGTAGCAGCAGCAGCAGCAGAAGTAGTAGTAGTTATTGTAGTAGTTCTAGCAGAAGTTGTAGCATGAACACTTGTAGGATTTGTAGTTGGAGTAGGAGTAGCAATAGCAGTACTAGCAGTAGCAGTACTAGAAGTAGAAGTAGCTGTAGTAAGAATAGCCATAGTAGCAGTCGCAGCAGCAGCAGTAGGAGTGGCAAGAGCAGAAGTAGTAATAGTAGTAGAAGCAGAAGTTGTAGGAGCAATTGCAGTAGCAGCAGCAACAGTAGTAGTAGTAGTAGTAGCAGTAATAGTAGTAGTATAAGTGGTAGTAGTGATAGTAGTTGCGGCTATAGTAGTAGTAATAGTAGTAGAAATAGTAGTAGGAGTAGTCAAAATTGTAGTAGTAGCAAGAGTAGTATTAGTTGTAGCAGGAGCGATAGCAGTAGTAGTAGTAGAAGAAGCAGCAGCAGTAGTAGTAGTGGCATAGGTAGTAGTTGGGGGAGGAATAATAGTAGTAGTAGTAGAAGCAGTAGTTGCAGAAGTAGTAGCAACAGTAGAAGTAATAGTAGTTGTAGTAGTTGTAGCAGCAGCACTAATAGTTGCAGTAGTTGCAGTCGTAGTAGCATAAGTAGTAGTTATAGTTGTAGAAATATAGCTATAGTAGTACTAGCAATAGCAGTTTGTGTAGCAGTAGCAGTAGTAGTTATAGTAGTAGGAATCGCTTCAGTAGTGGTAGCAGGAGTAACGGTACTTGTAGTAATAGTTGGAGCAGAAGCAGTAGCTGTAGTAATGGTAGAAGTTATAGTTGATGCAATGATAGTAGTAGCAATTGTAGCAATATTAGCAATAGTAGTAGCAACAGTAGTAGTATTAGTAGAAGTAGAAGTAGTCGTACAAGCGAAAGTAGCAGTAGCAGCAACAGCAGTAGTTTTAGTAGGAGTAGTAGAAGTAGTAGCTGTAGCAATAACAACAATATTAGTAGCAGCAGTAGCAGTTGTAGTAGTAGTAGTAGCAGCAGCAGCAGTATTAGCTGTAGAAGTAGTAGCAGTTGTAGTAGTAGCAATAGTGTTAGTAATAGTAGTCATAGAAGTAGGAGTAGAAGCTGTTGTAGTAGTAGTGGTAGTCATAGTGCCATTAGCAGCTGTTGCAGTAGTTGTAGTACATATATTGCTAATGGTAGTAGTAGATGTAGTAATAGTTATAGTAGTAGAAGTAGTAGTAATAGTAGTAGTAGCAATAGGAGTAGTTGTCATAGTAGTGGTAGTAGTAGTAGTAGCTGTAGTAGTAATAGTAGTAGCAAAAGCAGTCGTAGTAGTAACAAAAGTAGCAAAAGTAGCAGTAGTAGTAGCATAAGAAGTTGCAGTAGCAGTAGTAGTAGATGTAGTAGTTGTAGCAACTATCGTAATTTTGGTAGTAGCGGTAGTAGTAGTAGCAACTGTAGTAATAGTAGTAGCTGCAGTATCAGTAGTAGTAGAAGTAGCAGTAGTTGTAGTAGTATAAGTACTTGCAGTAGTAGCAATAGCCGTAGTTGCAGTAGTAGTAGTTGTAGTAGTAGTAGTACCAGTAGCAAAAGTAGCAACAACAATAGTAGTACTAGTAGTAGAAGAACCAGTAGTAGCAATAGTTGCAGTAGTAGCATCAGTGGTATTAATAGTAATAGTAATGATAGTAGTTGCAACAGCAACAACAGGAATAGTAGTAGCTGTGGTAGTAGTAATAGCGGTAGTAGGAGTAGTATTAGTAGTATTAGTAGTAGTAGTATTAGTAGCAGCATCAGTAGTAGTATTAGTAGCAATAGTACTAGTAGTCGGAGAAATCATAGTAGTAGTTATGGTAGTAGTATTAGCAACATTAGCGATAGCAATAGTAGTTGCCGTAGTTGATGTACAAAAAGCAGTAGCAGTAGTAGTAGCAGTAGCAGTAGTAGTAGTAGGTGTAGTAGAAATAGTAGTAATAATAGACGCTGGAGTACGAGTAGTAGCAGTACTAGTAGTAGCAACACTAGTAGTAGTAAGATAAGTAGTATGAGTAGTAGTAGTGGTAGCAGTAGCAACAATAGCATCATTAGTAGTAGTAGCAATAGTAGTAGTAGTAGCAGCAGCTGCAGTAGAAGCAGCAGCAGCAGCAGTAGTTCTTGTATCAGTACTAGAATTAGTAGTAGTAGTAGCTCCATTAGTGGTAAAACTAGGAATAGCAATAGGAGAGTAGTATTAGCAGAACTAGTAGCAGTAGCGGCAACAACAACAGAAGTAGTAGTAAGAGTAGTAGTAGTAGTAGCAGAATTAATCTTAGTAGTAGCAGTAGTAGTGGCAGTAGTTGCACTTGTAGAAGTAGTAGGATTAGTAGTAGTAGTAGTAGTTATTGTTGTTGTACTAGCAGTAGCAATAGTAGTAGCAGTAGTAGCAGCAATAGTGGTAGTAGTAGCAGCAGCTGTAGTGGTTGTAGTAGTAATCACAGTATTAGTACTAGTAGCAGTAACAACAGTTGTAGTAGTTGTAGTAGTAGTAGTAGCAATAGGAGTAGAAGTAGTTGTACTAGCAGTAGCAGTAGGAATAGTAGGAGTAGTAGTAGTAGTAGTAGTAGCGGTAGTTTTGGTAGCAGTTGTAGTAATAGTAGTACTAGTAGTAGCAGTACAAGTGGTCGCAGTAGTAGTAGTAGCAGTAGTAGCAGTAGTTGTAGTAGTAGTGCTAGTAGTTGCCGTAGTAGTAGTAGGAGTAGTTGTAGTAGTAGTTGTAGTAGTAGAAGTAGTAGTAGTGGTAAAAGTAGTAGTAGTAGTAGTAGTTGCTATAGCAATTGTTGCAGCAACAGTAGTAGTACTGGTGGTGGTGGTAGTAGTAGTAGCAGCAGTATTAGTAGTTGTAGTTGCAGAATTTGTGGTAATTGCAGTTGTAGTTATTATAGTTGTAGAACTAGTAGTTGGAGTGGAACTAATAGTTGTAGCCATTGTGGTAGTTTAGCATTAGTTGTAGTAGTAGTAGTGGTAATAGTAGTTGTTGCTGTATTAGTAGCTGTAATAGTAGTTATTGTAGGAGTAGTAGCAGAAGAAGTAGTAGTAGTAACAGTAGTAATAGTAGTCATAATACTAGTATAGTTGTAGTAGCTGTAGCAATAGAAGTGCTAGTACTAGTAGCAGTTGGAGTTGTAGTGGCAGAAGTAGTAGTAGTAGTAGGAGTAGTAGTTGTACTTGTAGAAGTTGCAGTGGTAGCAGTAGTAGTAGTATTAGTAGAAGTGGTGGTAGTAGTAGTAGTAGTAACAATAGTAATGGCATCAGTAATAGTCATCGTCGTAGTTGCATTAACAATAGGAGCAACAGTAGCAGTAGTAGCAGTAGTAGTAGTCGTAGTAGTAGTTGTTGTAGTAGTAGTAGTTGTAGTCGTAGTAGTCGTAGTAATAATCATGTTAGTACTAGTTGAAGTAGTACTAGTAGTAGTTGCTGTAGTAGTAGTAGTATAAGTATAGTTGTAGTAGTTGTAGTAGTGGTTGTAGTAGTATAGTAGTAGTAGTAGAAGTAGTAGCAGCAGCAGCAGCAGTAGTAGTAGTAGTAATAGTGTTGGTAGTAGCAGCAACATCATTAGCCATTGTAGTAGTAGTAGTAGTAGTAGTAGTAGTAGTAGTAGTAGTAGTAGTAAAGTAGTAGTATTAGTAGTAGTTGTTGTTGTTGTTGTTGTTGTTGTTGTTGAAGTAGTAGTAGTAGTCGTAGTAGTGGTAGTAGTGGTAGTAGTAGTAGTTAGTAGTCGTAGTAGTAATGGTGGTGGTGGGGTGGTGGTGGTGGTGGTGGTGGTGGTTGTAAGCAGTAGGAGAGGAGGAGGAGGAGGGGAGGAGTAATAGTGGTAGTAGTAGTAGTATTAGGAGAAGTAGTAGTAGGAGCAGCAACAGCAACAGCAATAGATGGCGTAGTATCTATAATAGTTGTAGTAGTTATTATAGTAGTTGCAATAGCAGTCGTAGTAGCATTAGTAGAAGTAGTAGTGGTGGTGGCAGTACTAGTAGTAGCAATACGGGAACTTGATGTTGTTGTAGTCATAGTAATAGGAGCAGTAGAAGTAGTAGTAGTAGTCCTAGAATTAATAGTAGTAGTAGTAGCAGTATTAGTAGTAATAGTTTTAAAAGTAGAAGTAGTAGCAGTAGTACTAGTAGCAGCATTAGTAATAGTGCTAGTAGCAGCAGTGGTAGTACTAGTAGTAGTAGGAGAAGTATTACTAGTAGGCGTAGCAGTAGTACTAGTGGTAGTAGTTGCAGTGCAGTAGCAATAGTAGCTGTCGTAGTAGTAGTAGTAACGAAAGTTGCAGTAGTAGTAGTTGGAGAAGTAGTAGTAGTAGTGGAAGCCGTAGTAGTTGTAGAATTAGTGGTAGTAGTATCAGTATAAGTAGTGGCAGTAGCAATCGCAGCAGCAGTTGTAGAACTAGTAGTAGTTGATGTAGTTGTAGTAGTAGTAGTATAAGTAGTAGTACAGAAGTAGTACCAGTGGTAGTAGTAGTTGTGGTAGAAATTATTGTAGTAGTAGTAGTAGTAGAAGAAGCTACAGTCGTAGGTGCAGTGCAGTAGCAGCTAGTAGAAGTGGAAGCAATAGTGGCAGTAGCAGTAGTAGTAGTAGTAGTACTAGTAGGAGGACGAGCGGTAGTGGTAATAAAAGTAGTAGCAGTAGTTGTAGTAGTGGTAGTAGGAGTAGTAGTAGGAGGAGGAGGAGGAGGAGGAGGAGTAATAGTAGAAGTGGAAGCAATAGTGGCAGTAGCAGTAGTAGTAGTAGTAGTACTAGTAGGAGGACGAGCGGTAGTGGTAATAAAAGTAGTAGCAGTAGTAGTTGTAGTAGTGGTAGTAGGAGTAGTAGTAGTAGTAGGAGGAGGAGGAGGAGGAGGAGTAATAGTGGTAGTAGTAGTAGTATTAGGGGAAGTAGCAGTAGGAGCAGCAACAGCAATAGCAGTAGTACTAGTTTTAGTAGTTGTAGTTTTACTGGCAGTAGATGTCGTAGTATCTATAATAGTTGTAGTAGTTATTATAGTAGTTGTAGTAGCAGTAGTAGTAGCATTAGTAGAAGTAGTAGTGGTGGTGGTAGTTCTAGTAGTAGCAATACGAGAACTGGATGTTGTTGTAGTCGTAGTAATAGGAGCAATAGTAGTAGCTAAATGAGCAGTAGAAGTAGTAGTACTCCTAGAATTAATAGTAGTAGTAGTAGCAGTATTAGTAGTAGTAGTATTAAAAGTAGAAGTAGTAGCAGTAGTACTAGTAGTAGCATTAGGAATAGTGCTAGTAGCAGTAGTGGTAGTAATAGTAGTAGTAGGAGAAGTATTACTAGTAGGCGTAGCAGTAGTACCAATGGTAGTAGTAGTAGTTGTAGTAGCAGTAGTAGCAGTCGGAGTAGTAGTAGTAACGAAAGTAGCAGTAGTAGTAGTTGGAGAATTAGTGGTAGTAGTATCAGTATAAGTAGTGGCAGTAGCAATCGCAGCAGCAGTTGTAGAACTAGTAATAGTTGATGTAGTTGTTGTAGTAGTAGTATATGTAGTAGTAGAGAAGTAGCAGCAGTGTTAGTAGTAGTTGTGGTAGAAATTATTGTAGTAGTAGTAGTAGTAGTAGTAGTAGAAGCTACAGTAGTAGGTGCAGTAGCAGTAGCAGCTATAGTAGTAGTGGAAGAATAGTGGCACCAGTAGTAGTAGTAGCAGTAGTACTAGTAGGGGGAGTAGCGGTTGTGGTAATAAAAGTAGTAGCAGTAGGAGTAGTAGGAGTAGTAGTAGTAGTAATAGTGGTAGTAGTAGTAGTATTAGGGGAAGTAGAAGTAGGAGCAGCAACAGCAACAGCCGTAGTACTAGTTTTAGCAGTTGTAGTTTTACTGGCAGTAGATGTCGTAGTATCTATAATAGTTGTAGTAGTTATTATAGTAGTTGCAATAGCTGTAGTAGTAGCATTAGTAGAAGTAGTAGTGGTGGTGGTAGTACTAGTAGTAGCAATACCAGAACTGGATGTTGTTGTAGTCGTAGTAATAGGAGCAATAGTAGTAGCTAAATGAGCAGTAGAAGTAGTAATAGTAGTCCTGGAATTAATAGTAGTAGTAGTATTAAAAGTAGAAGTAGTAGCAGTAGTACTAGTAGCAGCATTTGTAATAGTGCTCGTAGCAGCAGTGGTAGTAATAGTAGCAGTAGGAGAAGTATTAATAGTTGGAGTTGCAGTAGTACCAGTGGTAGTAGTAGTACATGCAGTAGTAGTAGTAGCAGTCGTAGTAGTAGTAGTAACGAAAGTAGTAGTAGGAGAAGTAGTAGTAGTAGCTGAAGCCGTAGTAGTTGTAGAGTTAGTGGTAGTAGTATCAGTATAAGCAGTGGCAATAGCAATCACAGCAGCAGTTGTAGAAGTAGTAGTAGTTGATGTAGTTGTAGCAGTAGTAGTATAAGTAGAAGTAGAGAAGTAGTACCAGTGGTAGTAGTAGTTGTGGTAGAAATTATTGTTGTAGTAGTAGTAGTAGTAGAAGCTACAGTAGTAGGTGTAGTCGTAGTAGTAGCTATAGTAGTAATGGAAGGAATAGTGGCAGTAGTAGTAGTAGTAGTAGCAGTACTAGTAGGAGGAGTAGCGGTAGTAGTAATACAAGTAGTAGCAGTAGTAGTTGTAGTAGTAGTAGTAGCAGCAGTAGAAGTAGTAATTGTGCTAGTAACTGAAGTAGCAGTAGTAGTAGTACGGATGTAAAAGTAGTAGAATAGGTAGTAGCAGCAACAACAGTAGTAGTAATTGTGTTAGTCGTAGTTGTCGTAGTTGTAGCAGTATGAGTGGTAGTAGAGCAGCAGTAGGAGAAGCAGTAATAATGGTAGTTGCAGTAGTAGTTGTAGTAGTAATTGTACTACTACTACTATTAGTAGCAGTAGCGATAGTAGTAGTAAAAGTAGTAACAGTAGTTGTAGTAGTTGTAGCAATAAAATTAGTAGTAGTAGCAGTCGTAGTAATAGTACTTGTAGCAGAAGTAGTAGCAGTAGTAGTTGAAGATGTAGTAGAAGTAGTAAAATAGGTAGTAGCGATAGTAGCAGCAAAAGTTGTTGTAGTAGTTATAGTAGTTGTAGTAGTCGTAGTTGTCATAGTAGTAGCAGTCGTACTAATAGTAGTAGCGGTAGTTGTTGTAGCAGTTGTAGTACTAGTAATAGTTGTAGTTGTAGTAGCAATCGGAGCAGTAGAAGTAGTTGTTGTAGTAATAGTAGTAGTAGTAGTAGTAGTTGCAGAAGTAGTACTAGGAGTAGCAGTATTTGTAATTGTGGTAGTCGCAGTAGTAGTAGTAGTGGTCATAGTGGCAGTGGTAGCAATAGTATTAGTGATATTAGTTGAAGTAGTAGTATTAGTAGCACTAGTCATGTATGTTGCAGTATTAGTATTTGTACTAGCAATATTATTTGAAGAAGAAGTAGAAGTAATAGCAGTAGCAGTAGGAGAAGTAGAGTCGTAGCAACAGCAGCAGTAGTAGTAGAAGTAATAGTGACTGTAGTAGTTATAGCAATAGTAGTAGGAGCAGTAGCAGCAGTAGTTGTGGCTATAGTAGTAGGAGTAGTAGCAGCGGTAGTTGTAGTAGGAGAAGTAGTAGTCACATGCAACAACAGTAGTAGTAGTACTAGTAGTTGTAGTAGGGGCAGTAGTACCTGTAATAGCAGCAGTAGTAGTAACAGTCGTAGTAGTAGTAGCAGTAATAGTAGTAGTCGTAGTAGTAGTGGTAGCAGGAGCAGTAGTAGTAATAGTAGTAGTAGTAATAGTGGTAGTAATAGTAGTATTAGTAGTTGTAGTTGCAGAAGCATTAGTAGCAGTAGTTGAAATAGTTGTAGTAGTAGAAGTAGTAGCAGTAGTAGTAGCAATAGTAGTAGTTGCAGCTGTACGAGCAGTAATAGTAGCAGAAGTAGTAGTAGTAGTAGCAGTTGAAGAAGAAGTAGTAGTAGTAGTAGATATAGCATTTGTAGTAGTTGTAACGCTAGTAGTAGAGGTAGTAGTAATAGCAGTAGTAGTATTAATAGCAGTAGCTATAGTTGAAGTAACAGAAGAAGTAGCAGTTGTAATAAAATGAGCCGAAGTAGTAGTAGTCATATTAGTAGTATTAGTAGCAATAATAGTAGCAGAAGTAGTAGTGGTAGTAGTAGATGTAGCATTTGTAGTAGTTGTAACACTACTAGTAGTAGAGGTAGTAGTAATAGCAGCAGTAGTATTAATAGCAGTAGCTGTAGTTGAAGTAGCAGAAGAAGTAGCAGTAGTAATAAAATGAGCCAAAGTAGTAGTAGTCGTATTAGTAGTATCAGTAGCAATAGTAGTAGTAGTAATTGTAGTAGCAACAACAGCAGCAGTGGTGGTAGTAGTAGTAGTAGTAGTAGTAATAGAAGCAATAGTAGTAGTAGTAATAATTATTGTAGTACTCGTAGGATAAATAGTAGTAGCAGTAACAATTGCAGCAGCAGTAGTAGCAGTAGAAGTTGTAGTAGTGGTAGTTGTAGCAGTAGTAGTAGCAGTAGCAGTAGTAGTATTTATTGTTGTAGAAAAAGTAGTAACAGAAGTGGTAGTGGTAGTAGTAGTAGCTGTAGTAGAAGTTGCATTAATTATAGTAGTTGTGTTGGTAGTAGTAGTTGTGGTAGTTGTACTAATTGCAGTAGTAATAAATGGTGTATTAGCAGTATTAGTAGTACTAGGAGAAGTAGTGGTGGTACCAGTAACCGTAATAGTAGTAGTAGCAGTATGGTAAGTTGCAGTACTAGAAGTAGCAGTAGTAGTAGTATGAGCAATAATAATAGTAGTAGCAGCAATAATTGTAGTAGTAGTAGGAGGAGGAGCAACAATAGTAATGGAAGCAGAAGCTGTAGTAGTCGAAAATGTAGAAGGAGTAGTAGCAGTAGTAGTAGTATTGGTAGTAGTAGTAGAAATAGTAGCTGTAGTAGTAGTTGTAGTAGTAGTAAGATTAGTAGACATAGTAGTAATAATAGTACTAGTGTTTGTCATTGAAGCAGTCGTAGTAATGGTAGCAGTAGTAGCCGTTGAAGTATTCATAGTGATGGTTACATCAGTAGTTGTATTACCCATAATTGCTGCAGTAGTAGTAGCTATTATACCAGTAGTAGCAGTAATAGTAGTAGAAGTTGAAGTAGTAGTAGTAGTATTTGCTGTAGAAGTAATAGTAGTAGTAGTAGCTATAGTAAGAGTAGTAATTGTAATCGCAAAAGTAGTAGGGGCAGTAATAGAAGTAGCCAAAGTAGTAGTAGTTGTAGTAGTATTAGTAGTAGTAGTAATAGTAGCAGCAGTAGCAGCATAAGTAGTTGTAGTAGTAGTAGTAGTAGAATCAATAATAATTATCATAGTAGTCATAGGAGTAATAGTGGAAGCAGCCGTAAAAGTAGTAGTAGCAATAGCAGCTATAGAAGCAGCAACAACAACAGCAGCAGCAGCAGCAGTAGTAGCAGTAATAGTAGTAGTAGCAGTTGTTGCTATAGTAGCAATAGTAGTAGTAGGAGTAGTATTAGTAGTTGTAGGAATAGTAGTAGTTGGAGAAGTGGAAGAAGTAGCAGTAGTAGTAGTAGCAGCTGTAACAGTTGTAGTAATAGCGATATTACTAGCAGTAGTGGCAATATTATTGGTATTAGTAGTAATAATGGCTGTAGTCAGAGTAGTACTGGTAGTAATAGAAGTAGTTATTGTTGTAGTAGCAGTAGAAGTAGTTATAACAGTAGTTTTAGTCGCGGTAGCAGTAGTAGTAAGCGAAGTAGTAGTGTAGTTGTTGTCATAGTTGTCATAGTAGTAGTGGTAGTAGTGGCAGTTGTAGAAGTCAGAGTAGTCATAGAAGTAGAAGTAGTAGTTTAAGTAGATATAGTTGCAGTAGCTATAGTAGTAGAAATAGCAATAGTTGTCGCAGTAGTAGTAGTCACAGTTGTAGTAGTTGTAGTAGTAGCAGTCGTAGTAGGAGCAGTAGTAGTAGCTATGGTAGTAGTTGTAGTAGTAGCAGTTGCAGTAGCAATAATATTAGTACTAGTAGTAGCAATAGCAATCGCAGTAGCAATAGAAGCTGAAGTAGTAGTAGTAATAGAATTAGTAGTAAAAGTAGTTGTAATAGTTATAGTAGTAGTGGTAGTATTAGCATTATTAATAGTTGTAGTAGTAGTCGTAGTTGTTGTAGTGGTAGTAGTAGGTGTAGTAATAGTTGTAGAAGTAGTTGTTGCAGTAGTAGTAGGAGTCATAGTTGTACTAGTGGGAGTAGTAGTAGTAGTAGTAGTTGTTGTTGTTGTTGTTGTAGTAGTAGCAGCACTATTCGTAGTAGTCGTAATAGTAGTAGCAGCAAAAGTAATAGTAGTAGTGGTCGTAGTCATTGCGGTAGTAGTAGTTGAAGCAGTAGTAGCAGTAGTAGTAGTAGTAGTAGAAGTAGTGGACGTAGCATTAGTAGTATTAGTAGAAGTTGTTGTATTAGTAGTAGTAGCAGTAGTAGTAGTAGTAATAGTTGCAGCAGTGGCAGGAGTAGTTGTTGTTGTTGTAGTAGTAGTAGTACTAATAGTAGCAGTAGTAGCAACAGTAGCATTAGTAGCAATTATAGTACGAGTCGTAGTAGTAGTAGTGGCAGCAGCAACAGAAGTAGTAGTAGTGGTAGTATAGTAGTAGTAATAGTAGTGGTGGTAGTAATAACAATAATAGTAGTAGAAGTAGTAGTTGCCGAAGCAATAGTAGTAGCAGTAGTAGGAGGAGGAGGAGAATTAGAGTAATTGTAGTAGCAATAGTAGTGGTAATAGCAGGAGTAGTAATAGCAGTAGCAGCAATAGTAGTAGTAGTAGTAGAAGGAGGAAGAGGAGAAGATGAGTCTTAGTTGTAGCATTAGTAGTAAAAGCAGTAATGGTAGTAGTAGTTGTTGTAGTAGTAGTAGTGGTAGCAGTAGTAGTTATAATGGTAGTAGTAGTATTAGTAGCAGTACTTGTAGTATTTGGAGAAGTCGAAGAAGTAGCAGTTGCAGTTGTAATAGTAGTAGAAGTAGCAGCGGTAGCAGTACTACTAGTATTACCTGCAGTAGTTGCAATATTAGTAGTATTAGTAGTAATAATGGAAATAGTAGAAGTAGTAGCAGTAATAGTAGTAGTAGTTGTTGTAGTAGTTGCAGTAGAAGTAGTTGTAGCAGTAGTTGTAGTCGGGGTAGTAGTAGTGGTAAGCGAAGTAGTAGTGTAGTAGTTCTAGTAGTAATAGGAGGACAAGTTCTAGTAGTAGTAGTGTTAGTAATAGGAGTAGTAGCTGTACTAGGAGTCGGAGCAGTAGTAGCAGCGGTAGTAGTAGTGGTAGTAATAGTAGTACTAGTAGTTGTACCAATAGTAGTAGTAGCAGTAGTAGCAGTAGTAGTGGTGGTGGTGGTAGTAGCAATAGTAACTGTATTAGTAGTTATAGTAGAAGGATTAGAAAAAATAGTTGCAACAGTAGTAGTAGCCATAATAGTAGTAGCAGCAACAACAACAATAATACCAGTAGCAGTAGTAGTAGTAGCAGCAGTAGCAGAAGTAACTGTAGTCGTATTAGTTGTAGTAGTAGCAGTAACAGTAGTTGAAGTAGTAGTGGTAGTAGCAGTAGGAGAACTAGAAGTAACTATAGTAGTAGTAGTAGCAATAGTAGTAGTATTAGTAGCGGCAATGGTAGTAGTAGCAGTAGTTGTCGTAGTAGTAACAGTAGTAATGGTAGTAGTAGTATTCGGAGTAGTAGTAGAAGAGAAGTAGTAGCTTACGTAGAAGTAGTTATAGTTGTCGTAGTAGTAGAAGTAGCAGTAGTAGCAAAAGTAGTAGTAGTCCCAGTAATAGTAGTAGTAGTAGTAGTAGTAATTGTAGCCATAGTCATTGCCATAACAGTAGCTGTAGTAGCAGAAGTAGTAGTAGTAGTAAAAGTGGTGGTCGTGGCTGTAGTAGTTGTAGTAGAAGTTGTATTAGTAGCAGCAGGAGCAGTGGTAGTAGCAGCAATATTAGTAGTGGAATTAGTAGTAGTGGCAGTAGTGGTAGTAGTAGGAGCAGTAGTAGAAGAAATAGCTATAGTAATTGTAGTTATAGTAGCAACAGCAGTTGCATTAGAAGTAGAAGTAGCAGTAGTGGTAGTTGTAGCAGTAGCAGTAGTATTAGTACTGGTAGAAGTAGTTGCTATTGAAGCAGCAGTAGCAGCTGAAGTAGCAGTAGTAGTAGCGTTAGTAGTAGAAGTAGTTGTAATAGTTGTAGTAGTAGCAATAGTAGTAGTATTATGAATAGCAGCAGTAGTAGTTGCATTAGTGGCAGTAACAGTAGTAGAGGTAGCGGTAGTAGAAATAGCATTAGCATGAGTTGCAGAAGCAGTACTGGCAGCAGTAGTAGTAGTAGCCGTAGTCACAGCAGCAGTTGTAGAAGTAATTGCAGCAACAGTATTAGGAGTCATAGTAGCACTAGTAGTAGTAGTAGTAGCACTAGTAGCAATAGTAGCAGTAGCAGTAGCAGTAGTAGCAGTAGTAGCAGTAGCAGTAGTAGCTATAATAGTAGAAGTAGTAGTAGTAGTAATATTAGCACTAGCAGCAGTAGTAGCAGTAGCAGTAGCAGTAGCAGTAGTAGTAACAGTAGTAGCTCTTGTAGCTATAGTAGTAGAAGTAGTAGAAGTAGTAGTAGTACTAGTTTACAGTAGTGGTAGTAGTTGCAGTAAGAGCAGTAGTAGCAGTAGCAATTGTAGTAGCAATAGTAGCAGTAGTACTTGTAGTAGTCGCAGCAAGAGTAGTAGTAGCAGTAATAGTAGTCGTAGTGGTAGTAGCAACAAAAGTAGTAAAAGCAGTCGTAGAAGTAGAAGTTGTTGTAGTAGTAGTCATTGTTGTAGTAATCGTAATAGTATACAACGTAGCTATAGTAGAATTAGTTGAAGGAGTAGTCGTATTAGAAGTCATAGCAATTGTACTAGCAGTAGTAATAGTTACAATAGTGCTAGTGGTAGTAGTAGCAGCAATAGTAGCAATTGTAGCAGTAGTAGCAATACTACTAGTGCAAGTCATAGTAGAAGTAGGAGTAGTAGTAGTACTAGTACCAGTCGTAGTAGTACTAGTAGTAGTAATAATAGTAGTAGTAGTAGTTGCAGTGGCAGTAGTAATAGTAGCTGTAGTAGTTGCAGTAGTCATAGTAGCAGTAGTTGTAGCAGTCAAAGAAGTGGCAGCAATAGTAGTAGTAGCAGCCGTAGTAGCAGCAGCAGTAGTAGTAGTAGTAGAAGTTGTTGTCATAGGAGTAATAGTAGTTGAGCCAGTATTAGTAGTAGTGGCACTAGTAGTAGTAGTACAAGTAGTAATAGTAGTAGAAGTAGTAGTCATCACTGTAGTAATAGTTGCAGCAGTAGTAGTGATATTAGTAGTAGCAGTAGTGGTAGCAACAACAATAGTATTTTTTGGAGTGCCAGTGGTAGTAGTAGCCGTAGGAAAAGTAGTAGTCGAAGTAGTAGCAGTAGCCATAGTAATAGAAGTAGCTATAGTAGTATTATTAGCAATAGTAATTGAAGTAGCGATAATAGCAGTAGTAGTATCAGTAGTAGTAGCAGTAGTTATAGTAGTACTAGTGGTTGTAGTAGCAGCTGTTGTGGTATTAGTTGGAGTAGTAGTAGTAGTAGTAATAATAATAGTTATGGTAGTAGGAGAAGTTGTAGTTGTTGCAATAATAGTACTAGTATTGGTACCAGTAGCTGTAGTAGTAGTGGTAGTTGTAGCTATAGTAGTTGCAATAGTTGTAGCAGTAGCAGAAGCAACTAAAGTAGTTGTTGTAGTAGTGGCAACAACAACTGCAGTAGTGTATTAGTAGTAGTTGTAGTAGTAGTAGAAATAGTAGTAGTAGTAGTAGCAGCAGTAATATCGGTGGTAGTAGTTCTTGTAGTAGCAGAAGTTGTGGTGGTAGCAGTAGTAGTAGTAGCATTGGTAGTACTAACAATAGCAGTAATACTAGTAGAAGCAGCAGCAGCAGTAGTAGTAGTTGCAGTAGAAATAGTAGTGGAAGTAGTAGCAGCCACTGTAGTTGTAGTCGTCGAAGTAGCAGTTGTTATAGTAGTACTTCTAGTAGAAGCAGTATTCATATTATAGTAGTAATAGTAGCAGTAGTAGCAGTTGTAGTCGTAGAAGTAGTTGTAGCAGCAGTAACAGTTGTAGCAATAGTAGTTGTTGTTGTAGTAGTAGTCATAGCATTTGTAGTAGTGGTAGTAGAAGTAGTAGTGGTAGCCGTAGTAATAGTAATGGGAGTAGGAGCAGTCGTAGCAGTAGTAGCAGTAGTCGTAGTAGTAGTAATAGTAGTAGAAGTAGTAGTAGTAATAGTTGTAGAAGTAGTAGTAATAGTAGTATTGGTAGGAGTAGCTGTTATAGTTATAGAAGAAGTAGTAGAAGTAGCAAAAGCAGTAGGAAAAGAAGTAGTTGTAGCAGTCGTAGTATTAGTAGTAGTACTAGCGGTAGTAGTAGTAGTAGTAGTTTCAACAATTATTGTGGTAGAACTAGTAGTAGTAGCAGTTGAAGTAGTAGTAGTCATAGTTGTAGTAGCTGCAGTCGCAACAGTAGCAGTAGCAGTAGTAGTAGTAGCAATTGCAGTAATAGTAGTTGTAGAAGTAGTAGTAATAGTTGTAATACTAGTAGACGAAGTGGTTGAAGTAGTAGTACAAGTAGTACTAGTAGTAATAGGCTTAGTCGTAGTAGTAGTAGTAGAAGAAAGACTAGCAATAATAGAAGTCATGGTGGTAATTACAGTAGCAGTACTGGTAGGAGCAATAGTAGTAGTAGTAGTAGTAGTAGTAGTAGTAGTAGTAGTAGTAGTAGTAGCAGTAGTAGAAGAAGAAAGACTAGCAAAAATAGAAGTCGTGGTGGTAATTACAGTAGCAGTACTAGAAGGAGCAATAGTAGTAGTAGTGTAGTAGTAATAGTAGTAGTAGTAGTAGTAGTAGTAGCTGTAGTAGTAGCAGTGATAGTACAAGCAATAGCAGTAGTAGCTGAAGTAAGAGTAGCAGCAAAAGTAGTAGTAGTAGTAGTAGTAGTAGTAGTAGTAATAGTAGTAGCAGTAAAATTAGTTGTAGTAGTTGTAATTATAGCAATAGTTGTGGTAGTAGTTGAAGTAGTAATAGTTATACTAGTAGTAGTAGCGGTAGTAGTAGCAGTAGTATCTGCAGTTGTAGTAGCAGAAGTTCAAGCATAGTTGTAGTAGTAGCTGGAGTAGTAGCAGTTCTTATAGTAGTATTAGTAGTAGTAGTACCAACAACAACATTTGTAGTAGTTGTAGTAGCAGTAGCAGTATAAGTAGAATTAGTAGTAGCAGTCAAAGTAGTAGTATTAGCAAAAATAGTAGTACTAGCAGCAGCAACAATAGTAGTAGTGCAAGTAGTACTACTACTAGTAGTAGTAGTAGTAGTGGTAGTGGTAGTAGTAGTATTAGTGGTAGTAGAATTAGTAGTAGCAGTAGTTGCAATAGTAGTAGTAGTGGAAGTAGTAGTAGTAGCATAGTAGTAGTAGTCGTAGAAGTAACAGTAGCAGTAGTTGCAGCAGAGTAATAGTAGTAATAGTTGTTGTAAGTATAGTAGTAGTTGTAGTTGTAGGTAGTATTCGTAGCCGCAGTTGTGTCAGTAGTAGTAGTTGTTGTTGACGACCAAAGTATTAGAATATATAGTAGCAGTCTTTTTGTAGTGGTAGCACTTGTAGCAATAGTAGTTGTTGTAGAAGTAGTAGCAGTAGGAGTAACAACAGCATTAGTAGAAGTAGTAGCAGTAGGAGTAGCAGTAGCATTAGTAGTAGTAGTAGTAGTAGTAGTAGTAGTAGCAGTAGTAGTTGTAGCGGTAATAATACTAGTAGTTTTAGTAGTAGTAGTAGTAGCAGCAGCAGTTGTAGCAGTAGTGGTGGTTGTAGTAGCCGTAGTAATTGTAGTAGTAGTAGATGTTGTAGCAATAGTAGTTGTAGTAGTAGTAGTAGTAGTAGTATTAGTTGCTGAAATTGTAGTAGTTGTCTTAGCATCCGCAATAGTCGTAGTAGAAGTAACAGTGGTAGTAGCAGTAGAAGTAGTAGTAGCACTAGTAGCTGTCATAGTAGTAGCAGTAGCTGTAGTAATTTTAGTTGCAGTAGTTGTAGTAGCTGCAGCAGCACTAATAGTGGTAGTAGTAGTAGTAGCATTTGTAGCTATAGTAGTAGTAGTACTAGTTGTAGAAACAGTAGTAGAAATAGTAGTTGTTGTAGTAGTAGTAGGACTAGTAGTTGTAGTAGCAGTGGTAGCATTATTAGTAGTAGTATTCGGAACAACTGTAATAGCAGTAGTTGTAATATTAGTTGTTGTAGTAGCAGCCACAGTTGTAGCAGCAGTTGGTTAGTAATAGTAGCAGTAGTAGCAGTGGTAATAGAAATAGTAGTAATAGCCGCACTAGTAGTAGTAGTAGTAGTACTAGTACTAGTTGTAGTAGTAGTAGCAAAAATAGTGGCACTAGGAGTAGCCGTAGTAATAGTAGTGCAACTAGTAGTAGTAGCAACAACAATAGTAATAGTAGCAGTAGTAGTAGTAGTAGTAGTAGTAGTAGTAGTAGTAGTTGAAGTAGTAGTAGTTGTAGTAGTAGCGGTAGTGGTGGCAGCAGCAGTAGTAGTATTAGTACCTATTGAATTAGTCATCGTCGTCGTCGTCGTCATCGTCGTCGTCGTCGTCGTCGTTATTGTTGTTGTTGTTGTAGTTGTTGTTGTTGTAGTTGTCATA
This sequence comes from Trichopus zeylanicus subsp. travancoricus, assembly GCA_005019695.1. Classification (NCBI taxonomy): domain Eukaryota; kingdom Viridiplantae; phylum Streptophyta; class Magnoliopsida; order Dioscoreales; family Dioscoreaceae; genus Trichopus; species Trichopus zeylanicus. The sequence continues at coordinate 27,893 of RXID01012385.1, forward strand.
GCAATAGTAGTAGTAACAATGATAGGAGCAGCAGTAGTAGTTATTGTAGTAGAAGCAGTTGTAGTAGCAGGAGCAGAAGCAAAAGTAGTTGTAGTAGTAGTAGTAGTAGTATGGTGGTTGTCGTAACAGTAGTAGCAGTCAAAGTTGTAGTAGCACTCAAAGTAGTAGCAGTAGCAGCAGTAGTAGTAGTAATGGCAGTAGTCGCATTAGTAGTAGCAGTGGATGCAGAAGAAGTAGTAGTAGTGGTGGTAGAAGCAATTGTTACAGTAGTAGTAGTAGAAGTAGGAGTAATAGTACTAGTAGCTGTAGTAGTAGTCATAGTAGTCATTGTTGTACTAGTTGTATTGGCTATGGAGTAGTAGCAGTAGAAGTGGTAGCAGTTGTAGCAATAGTCGCAGTAGTCACTATTCTCACAGTAGTAGTAGGCGTAACAATAGTAGCAGTATTAGTTGCAGTAGTCGTAGTTATAGTCGTAGTAATATAAGTATTAGCAATAGTAGCAGCAGTAGTAGTAGTAGTAGCAAGAGAAGAAGAAGTATAGTAGTAGCAATAGTAGTAGTTGTAGTAGCACAAGCAGTATTAGAAGTAGTCATGATGGTAGCAACAGTAGTGTAGTAGCAGTAGTAGTTCTAGTAGTAGTTATTGTAGCCGTAGTAGTTGTAGTAGCAGTAGTGGTAGTCGTAGAAGAAGAAGCAATAATATTAGTAGCAGTGGTAGCAGTAGGGGTAGTAGTAATAGTAGATGTATTAGTGCAATTGTAGCAGTTGTAGCCGTAGAAGTTGCAATAATAGTAGTAGTACTAGTTGTATTAGTAGCAGTAGCAGTAGTACTTGTACTAATAGCAGT
>RXID01012386.1:0-65011 GCA_005019695.1 Trichopus zeylanicus subsp. travancoricus
TCATAGAAAAGCCTCTGAAACTCTGTGAAATTTTGGAAATATCAAAAAACACCTTAAACTTCGTGAGAAATACAAAAAATTACCAAAAACAATAAAAACTTGAAAAAAAATTATGTTTTGAATATGCATTTCATTCTCTAAAGGGGTATATGTGCGATAATTAAGATTTTGAAATTGGGTCTTCAATTTCAATTTTTAAGAGGTATATATGTCAAAAATATTTTTCTGGTTAATTTGCTTTTTTCAAAGTGGTATATATGCGAAAAGTAAGCCCTCTACGGTTAAATATGAAATTTTATTTTTTTAGGAGTCATATATGTAAAAATCAGGGTTTTCTAATCGAATTAGCGATTTTATTTTTTAAGATTATGAGGATAAATATGTTTCTAAAATACTTGACTTCCTTTGAATTTTTTACATTATGAGGTTAAATATGAATTTTCATTTTGTAGGTAAGTTTTCCAAGCATGTTCGAATTTTTTTAAGTGACACGCAAGGAAATTAGAATCTTTGAATGAGGAAAAAATCATAGAAATATTATTACAGTATAGAAAATCATAAAATTTGATAAAAAATATAATAAATTATAAAAAACTCCGTTGAAAGCTCAAAAAAAATTATGTTTTGAATATGCATTTCATTCTCTAATGGGGTATATGTGCGATAATTAAGATCTTGAAATTGAGTCTTCAATTTCAGTTTTTAAGAGGTATATATGACAAAAATATTTTTCGGGTTAATTTTCTTTCTTCAAAGTGGTAGATGTGCGAAAATTAAGCCCTTTAAGGTTAAATATGAAAATTTATTTTTCTCGGAGTCATATAAGTAAGAATTGGTGTTTTCTAATCGAATCAGCGATTTAATTTTTTAATATTATGAGGATAAATATGTTTTTAAAATACTTGACTTCTTTTGAATTTTCTACATTAAGAGGTTAAGTACGAATTTTCCTTCCGTAAGTAAGTTTTCCAAGCATGTTCGAATTTTTTTAAGTGGCACGCAAGGAAATTAGAATCTTTAAATGACGAAAAAAATCATAGAAATATTAGGACAGTACAAAAAATCATAGAATTCGATAAAAATATAATAAAGTATAAAAAACTCTCTTGAAAGCTCGAAAACATGAAAAAATATTTCAAAATTCATTAATTTTGCAAAAAATGAAGAGGATTGGTAAAAATAAAAAATATCACCAAAAACCCTCCCAAAGTCCATAAAATCATGGAAATCTTAAAAGAACCCTCAAACTTCATGAAAGTAGAAAAGAATCCCCGAAACTACAAAAAAAAACATAAAAATTCTCTTTCAAATATGCGTTTGGTTCTCTGAAGGGGTATATATGCGATATTTAAAATTTTCAGATTGAGTCTTCCATTTTAGTTTTCAAGAAATATACATGCCGAAAACTTTTCTCTACGTAATTTTCTTCTTTCCAAGCTGTTCATATACGAAAATTTGGTTCTTTAAGGTTAAATATGAAATTTTACTTTTGAAAGAGACATATATGTGAAAATCGGTGCTTTTTTATTGAATATTCGATTTCATTTTTTAAGTTATGAGGCAAAATATTTTTTGCAGTACATTATTGCTTTCGAATTTTTTACCCTACGGGGTTAATATGTATTTTCATTTTTTAGATAATTTTTCGAAGCAAGTTTGAATTTTCTTAAGAGATGTACGCAAGTAAAGTGAAATTTTCAAATGAGGCGAAAAATCACAGAAAATTGTTCAAAGCGTAGAAAATCATGAAATTCCCTAAAAATATAAAGATATATAAAAACCCACCCTCGAAAGTTCAAAAACTTAAAAACAACCCCGGAACGTAAAAAAAAATACGAAATTTATTAAAGATGCAAAAATTACAGATAATTCGTAAAAGCACAAAATAAGTTTTAAAAATACTTTACCTCTTTTGAACTTGCCGCATTACGAGGCTAGATATGTATTTTCAATTTTAAGGTACGTTGTCCAAGGAACTTTGAATTTTTTTTAAGTGGTATACGCAAATAAATTAAATTTTTAGAACGAGGAAAAAATCACAGAAAAATTATGAAATATGGAAAACCATAAAATTCTCTAAAAACATAAAAATTTATGAAGAAATCTCCCTTGAAAGTTCAGAAATTGAGAAAAAAATGCTTCAAAGTAAATAAAATACAAGATACATTAAATTTGCAAAAAATGTAGAAAACTGGTGAAAGTACAAAATATCATAGAAAAGCCTCTGAAACTCTGTGAAATTTTGGAAATCTCAAAAAACACCTTAAACTTCGTGAGAAATACAAAAAACTACCAGAAACAATAAAAACTTGAAAAAAAATTATGTTTTGAATATGCATTTCATTCTCTAAAGGGGTATATGTGCGATAATAAAGATTTTGAAATTGAGTCTTCAATTTCAATTTTTAAGAGGTATATACGTCAAAAATATTTTTCTGGTTAATTTTCCTTTTTCAAAGTGGTATATATGCGAAAAGTAAGCCCTTTAAGGTTAAATATGAAATTTTATTTTTTTAGGAGTCATATATGTAAAAATCAGGGTTTTCTAATCGAATGAGCGATTTTATTTTTTAAGATTATGAGGATAAATATGTTTCTAAAATACTTGACTTCCTTTGAATTTTTTACATTATGAGGTTAAATATGAATTTTCATTTTGTAGGTAAGTTTTCCAAGCATGTTCGAATTTTTTTAAGTGGCACGCAAGGAAATTAGAATCTTTGAATGAGGAAAAAATCATAGAAATATTATTACAGTATAGAAAATCATAAAATTTGATAAAAAATATAATAAAGTATAAAAAACTCCGTTGAAAGCTCAAAAAAAATTATGTTTTGAATATGCATTTCATTCTCTAATGGGGTATATGTGCGATAATTAAGATCTTGAAATTGAGTCTTCAATTTCAGTTTTTAAGAGGTATATATGACAAAAATATTTTTCGGGTTAATTTTCTTTCTTCAAAGTGGTAGATGTGCGAAAATTAAGCCCTTTAAGGTTAAATATGAAAATTTATTTTTTTCGGAGTCATATAAGTAAGAATTGGTGTTTTCTAATCGAATCAGCGATTTAATTTTTTAATATTATGAGGATAAATATGTTTTTAAAATACTTGACTTCTTTTGAATTTTCTACATTAAGAGGTTAAGTATGAATTTTCCTTCCGTAAGTAAGTTTTCCAAGCATGTTCGAATTTTTTTAAGTGGCACGCAAGGAAATTAGAATCTTTAAATGAGGAAAAAAATCATAGAAATATTAGGACAGTACAGAAAATCATAGAATTCGGTAAAAATATAATAAAGTATAAAAAACTCTCTTGAAAGCTCGAAAACATGAAAAAATATTTCAAAATTCATTAATTTTGCAAAAAATGAAGAGGATTGGTAAAAATAAAAAATATCACCAAAAACCCTCCCAAAGTCCATAAAATCATGGAAATCTTAAAAGAACCCTCAAACTTCATGAAAGTAGAAAAGAATCCCCGAAACTACAAAAAAAAACATAAAAATTCTCTTTCAAATATGCATTTGGTTCTCTGAAGGGGTATATATGCGATATTTAAAATTTTCAGATTGAGTCTTCCATTTTAGTTTTCAAGAAATATACATGCCGAAAACTTTTCTCTACGTAATTTTCTTCTTTCCAAGCTGTTCATATACGAAAATTTGGTTCTTTAAGGTTAAATATGAAATTTTACTTTTGAAAGAGACATATATGTGAAAATCGGTGCTTTTTTATTGAATATTCGATTTCATTTTTTAAGTTATGAGGCAAAATAATTTTTTGCAGTACATTATTGCTTTCGAATTTTTTACCCTACGGGGTTAATATGTATTTTCATTTTTTAGATAATTTTTCGAAGCAAGTTTGAATTTTCTTAAGAGATGTACGCAAGTAAAGTGAAATTTTCAAATGAGGCGAAAAATCACAGAAAATTGTTCAAAGCGTAGAAAATCATGAAATTCCCTAAAAATATAAAGATATATAAAAACCCACCCTCGACAGTTCAAAAACTTAAAAACAACCCCGGAACGTAAAAAAAAATACGAAATTTATTAAATATGCAAAAATTACAGATAATTCGTAAAAGCACAAAATAAGTTTTAAAAATACTTTACCTCTTTTGAACTTGCCGCATTACGAGGCTAGATATGTATTTTCAATTTTAAGGTACGTTGTCCAAGGAACTTTGAATTTTTTTAAGTGGTATACGCAAATAAATTAAATTTTTAGAACGAGGAAAAAATCACAGAAAAATTATGAAATATGGAAAACCATAAAATTCTCTAAAAACATAAAAATTTATGAAGAAATCTCCCTTGAAAGTTCAGAAATTGAGAAAAAAATGCTTCAAAGTAAATAAAATACAAGATACATTAAATTTGCAAAAAATGTAGAAAACTGGTGAAAGTACAAAATATCATAGAAAAGCCTCTGAAACTCTGTGAAATTTGGAAATCTCAAAAAACACCTTAAACTTCGTGAGAAATACAAAAAAATACCAGAAACTATAAAAACTTGAAAAAAATTTATGTTTTGAATATGCATTTCATTCTCTAAAGGGGTATATGTGCGATAATTAAGATTTTGAAATTGGGTCTTCAATTTCAATTTTTAAGAGGTATATATGTCAAAAATATTTTTCTGGTTAATTTTCTTTTTTCATAGTGGTATATATGCGAAAAGTAAGCCCTTTACGGTTAAATATGAAATTTTATTTTTTTGGGAGTCATATATGTAAAAATCAGGGTTTTCTAATCGAATCAACGATTTTATTTTTTAAGATTATGAGGATAAATATGTTTTTAAAATACTTGACTTCTTTTGAATTTTCTACATTAAGAGGTTAAGTATGAATTTTCCTTTCGTAAGTAAGTTTTCCGAGCATGTTCGAATTTTTTTAAGTGGCACGCAAGGAAATTAGAATCTTTAAATGAGGAAAAAAATCATAGAAATATTATGATAGTGCAGAAAATCATAGAATTCGATAAAAATATAATAAAGTATAAAAAACTCTCTTGGGAGCTCGAAAACATGAAAAAATATTTCAAAATTCATTAATTTTGCAAAAAATGGGGAGGATTGGTAAAAATAGATAATATCACCAAAAACCCTCCCAAAGTCCATAAAATCATGGAAATCTTAAAAGAACCCTCAAACTTCATGAAAGTAGAAAAGAATCCCCGAAACTACAAAAAAACCCTAAAAATTCTCTTTCAAATATGCATTTGGTTCTCTGAAGGGGTATATATGCGATATTTAAAATTTTCAGATTGAGTCTTCCATTTTAGTTTTCAAGAAATATACATGCCGAAAACTTTTCTCTACATAATTTTCTTCTTTCCAAGCTGTTCAGGGTTTGTACCAGCAAAAGGGCAAACAACAAGAGGCTGAGGCGGTTGATACTGACACCGACCTCAATGTCTTTCTTGTGGACACCACACAAAAGGTTCTCTCAGCTGAAGCCCAGATGCCTACACAACCTCGTCGGGCCAAGAATATGTTATACAACCTAACGGTGAAGTTCGACATCCCTCTCGCTATGCCTTTCGAAGTTAATGCCATCCTTGATACAGGAGCCACAACCTGCTGTATTGATTAAGGAGCCGTCTCTTCTGGTGCTCTTGAAGAAAATCCATACTTGGTGCACTTCAGTGGTATTAACTCTCGTACATCGGCCAACAAGAAACTGAAGTTTGGCCGCATGATCATTGGTGAGAACAGCTTCCGGATTCCTTACACTTATGCTTTCCCCATGAAATTAGGGGAAAATATTCAAATGATTCTTGGCTGCAACTTCATCCGCGCAATGCAAGGCGGAGTTCGGATTGAAGGTGACACGGTTACATTCTATAAAAATGTAACCACCATCAATACGCTCCCCTCAGTACCGACAGCAGCTGCTATTGAAGAGCTCGACTTGGAGGAAGAAGAATACATCCAAATTCAAGAGCTCGTACGCTATGCAGCAACAGCAACCCCGCCACGGAACATCACCAGCAAGCTAAGTTCCTTGCTTGATCAACTCCGACAACAAGGATATATTGGTGATAATCCCCTGAGGCACTGGTCCAAGAACAAGGTGTTATGCCAACTTGACATCAAAAACCCGGACTTCATCATTGAAGACCGACCTCTAAAGCATGTCACCCCTCAAGCCAAAGCAGCTTATGCAAAGCACATTAAGGCACTCTTGGATCTTGGTGTCATTCGTCCAAGCAAAAGCAGGCACCGCACTACGGCCATCATTGTCAATTCTGGCACGTATGTGGATCCTCAGACTGGCCAAGAAGTCAAAGGGAAGGAGCGTATGGTATTCAATTACCGGCGTCTTAATGACATTACCAACAAAGACCAGTATAGCCTGCCTGGCATCAACACCATCCTACGGAAGGTGAGTAGAAGTACCATCTACTCAAAGTTTGATCTTAAATCGGGCTTTCATCAAGTAGCCATGCATCCTGATTCCGTAGAATGGACGGCGTTTTGGGTACCAGACGGCCTCTATGAATGGCTTGTTATGCCATTTGGCCTGAAGAATGCGCCTGCCATCTTCCAAAGGAAGATGGATCACTGCTTCTAAGGGACTATGGATTTCATTGCAGTCTATATAGACGACATTCTGGTCTTCTCATCCTCGGAAGCAGAACATGAACAACATTTGCAGATTATGCTTCAGATCTGCAAAACACATGGGCTTGTTCTTAGCCCCACCAAAATGAAGCTGGCGGTCTCCGAAGTCAAATTTCTTGGGGCAGTTCTTGGGAACCAACGGATCAAATTACAGCCCCATATCATCAAGAAGATCACAACCTTCAACGAACAGGAGCTGACAACAACCAAAGGCCTCCGAGCTTGGCTCGGTATTCTGAATTACGCCCGCAACTATATCCCGAATCTGGGAACGTTGCTCGGGCCCCTTTATGCCAAAACTAGTCCTACAGGGGAGAAGCGCTGGAACTCCCAGGATTGGGCTCTCGTAACCAAGATCAAGACTCTAATCCAACAACTACCGGATTTAGAGATTCCACCGGATAACAGCTATATGATCTTGGAAACAGACAGTTGCATGACAGGCTGGGGTGGGGTTTGCAAATGGAAACCTCATACGTTTGACCCCAAGTCTGTCAAAAAGATTTATGCTTATGCCAGCGGCAAGTTCCACCCACTCAAGTCAACAATTGATGCGGAACTCTTTGCCGTGATGAACTCCCTGGAAGCACTCAAGATCTACTACCTAGATAAAGCCGAGCTGACTATCCGTACGGACTGTCAAGCAATTATCAGTTTCTTTGATAAATCGGCCAACAACAAACCTTCCCACGTACACTGGCTCTCCTTCACTGACTATATAACCGGCACCGGGATTTCTATACAGTTTGAGCATATCGACGGAGGGGATAACCAATTAGCTGACACGCTCTCTCGTCTCATTACTGCTCTTGTCCTTTCAGGGGAATGGCCTGTACCAGATGATTTAGCAGCCCTCAGTCTAGCGGCTACCCATGCCCAGGAAGCACTTGACGCCGTTCAACAATTCTAGCACCTCCATGCCCTCAAACTCACAGAAGTCACAAAACGTGCATGGCGCAAGACCACGGGCAACTTCTGGGCCCAGTGGCACACAGTTGCCACCCAACTGGATGAGCAACTTGCCAAAGCCGTCCACCTCATAGTGGACGCTGCACAGCGACTCCCTGCCTATTGCTTCTGACCCCACCAGGCATAACTTGCCCCTGAAGCAAGGCATCCAGGACCATTCTAACCCCAAGCATAACTTACCCCCAAAGCAAGGCATCCAGGACGGATATGTGATATAAAGTCAGTGTGCTGTCACATAAGTGTGCTGTAAAGAGTGTATGCTGTCACATAAATGTGTACTATAAAGTCAGTGTGCTGTAGTATCAGGTGTGGAAAGGAGATTCGCCCTTATCACATCCATTGGGTGTGTCACGGAGCAGATTCTCCCTTATCACATCCCTGAATTGCTATAAATAAGCACCTCTAGCCTTCCGCAAAGGCAGAATGGAGGATTCAGAAAACTTCCCTTGCCTCCTTATAGTTTCCATAGTTTCTTGCTACTGCCAGTTTCTCTACTATTCAGCCCGTGCAAAAAACCTGTTATCAGAGCTTGGTTAGGCCACACTTCCATGGCTGAGTAGTCCCCTTTTTAGTCTAGGTATGCAACGGGGCTGTGTGTGTGTTGAGGTTTCTCACCTTATGGTCGTTACTCCCAAACCATAGAGTCCGAAAAATCCTGGATTGACCCCTCGGGTGGCACAGAGGCTGGACCTAATAAGTCCACCGCAAGGTCAATAATGGGACAGAAGTAGGACTTCGTGTTCTTGGGGAGTCAAGACTCTTTGCTAGTAGACGCTGATCAACGTGTCTGAAGTGCAAAAGGCCGCAGTGCGCGTAAACCTGCAGGAGGCAGTAGCTGCCAGTCGGATGAGCATGGAGGACACGCTTGTGATAGCCTAAGCTGTCTGGAGTTCTCGTCTCTTGTTCGATAAGGTGTTGAAGGAATACCCCACACGCACACAAAAACCCAGAGTACCTAGATTGTCTCTTCCTAGATTGTCTCCTCTAAAGTGTCAGCCACTCCTTTGTATGAACACTTTCCTTCCAGCCAAAACAACCCTGTCTTACGGTGAAGCTTTGAAAGCTGTTGAACCCGTAGAAAGCCCGGCACTTGGGTTTGTTAAACCCAGTGATTGTCCTACCACCTCAGCCCAGAATTTCGCTATTATTAAGCAAAACAACACACAAATTCAGCTTCTCATTCAAATAGCTGAAACATTGAAGGATATCCAGACTGATATCGCCCAGATCAAAGAAAAACAAAGGAAGGGTGCACAGTCTCCCCTTCCTGAGTCTTTAGTGACCAAACTAGAGAATTTGTCTCTACAGCCAAAACCGCGGCCTCCTGAGCCTCGAGGAAGGCTCCTTGTGTTTAAGGACCCTTTGGTTATTTTGCAGGAAGAACAAGCAAAGCTCAATGGCAACACAGGTCATGCTCAACGATCCAGCGCCCCAACCCCTGGTCGAGGACCAAATTCGGGGGTATAGGCGTAATCAACGAGGCCTGTACAATGCACAACAAGAAACCAAATGGATCGTTCGACGTTTGACAGGACAACCCGTCCCTCATCACGTCCTGGAACAGCAACTGGACCCTCAGGAGCAATTGCGCCTCTCTATGCGAGAACGTGCAGCCATAGCCCCAGCTGAGGTCCTCTATCATTCGCGAACTGATGATGAACATCACCGAGTGTATATGCATCGCTCGGAGGAATCCATTAGCTGCGTTGGGGATGCACAGGTGGACAGGAACTTCATCCAAGAAGAGAGCTATCAACAGCTCCGAAAAAGTGGTATGAAGTTTATACACCTTGGTGTGATGCAGGTCCGCCTACAAGTGCTCCACCGACAAGCAGAAGGAACCCTAGCACTGGTCGTGTTCCGCGATAATCGGTGGCAGGGAGATAAAGCACTAATTGCCACTATAGAAGTGGATCTCACACAGGGAAGTCAACAGGTATATATAATCCCTGATATGATACTTACAATCGGAGATTTTTACAGAAATATTCAAATCTCCATCCTCACTCGTGGCTATGATACATGGCACCATGGCGAGGCCAACTTACTGGTGACCCGAGGCCTCATCGGGCGCCTATCAAACACACCAAACGTGGCTTTCGCCTATGAAGTCTCAGGCGTCATCGACTACTTGGCAAGCCATGGAGTGCATGCCCTCCCTGGACAACGATACTCCACAGCACAACTCTGTGGAATAGATTGGCTCCTGAAACCTTCTCAGCTACCGCCTGTCCTAACACCAACCGAGGTGTCTAACCGCACACTTCTGGATGGGCGTATCTCCATAAGCTTTAACCAGTACGCCTCCCTTCCTGACACAACAGCCGATGAGGATGAGGAAATTGTTGCTATCCTCACGCAGGAAGAGGCTCCAGATGAAGTATGGGACACCTTGGGCGAGCCTAGCGGCAGGTATGATTATTATGTTCGCTACTCTGCTCCCCCATCCTTTTACAGTCTGTTCCCAACAACACCAACGGGGTGGGATATCCCCCCCAGCGACGCAGAACCTAGCGGCCACAACTGTGACCACCAGCAGCCGCCTGCACAACCGGCTCCAAGACAAGTAATGTCAGCTAGGAAGTGGCACCGCCGCCTTACTCGACAACAAGCGAGACGACAGCTTGTGTGGCTACCCAAAGGACAGGAAAGCCAGACCCCACCTTGCGGAACCCATGCAGGAGATACACGCCCAGGGGTTGTTTGCGCGGGCTGAATAGTAGAGAAACTGGCAGTAGCAAGAAACTATGGAAACTATAAGGAAGCAAGGGAAGTTTTCTTGATACCAGGTTTTTTGCGTGGGCTGAATAGTAGAGAAACTGGCAGTAGCAAGAAACTATGGAAACTATAAGGAAGCAAGGGAAGTTTTCTGAATCCTCCATTCTGCCTTTGTGGAAGGCTAGAGGTGCTTATTTATAGCAATTCGGGGATGTGATAAGGGAGAATCTGCTCCGTGACACACCCAATGGATGTGATAAGGACGAATCTCCTTTCCACACCTGATACTATAGCACACTGACTTTACAGTACACACTTATGTGACAGAATACACTCTTTACAGCACACTTATGTGACAGCACACTGACTTTATATCACATATCCGTCCTGGATGCCTTGCTTCGGGGGTAAGTTATGCTTGGGGTTAGAACGGTCCTGGATGCCTTGCTTCAGGGGCAAGTTATGCCTGGTGGGGTCAGAAGCGATAGGCAGGGAGTCGCTGTGCAGCGTCCGCTGTGAGGTGGACGGCTTTGGCAAGTTGCTCATCCAGTTGGGTGACAACAGGGTGCCACTGGGCCCAGAAGTTGCCCGTGGTCTTGCGCCGTGCACATTTTGTGACTTCTGTGAGTTTGAGGGCATGGAGGTGCCGGAATTGCCGAACGGCGTCAAGTGCTTCCTGGGCACTCTGTCGTTCCAATTGGTACAGTCGTCGTTTGATGGTGTCATGGGTAGCGAGGGACATGGGAAGGTCCTGGAGGAGCTGCAGTTGTTGCTCATATTGCAGAGCAAGGCTGGAGCCGTGGTCACGTAGCTCGGACACTGTTCCTCCAGAGGGGGTGTTTGTTGAGCTTCCTGGACTTGGGTAGCCGCTAGGCTGAGGGCTGCTAAATCATTTGGTGCAGGCCATTCCCCTGAAAGGATAAGAGCAGTAATGAGACGAGAGAGGGTGTCAGCTAATTGGTTATCCCCTCCGTCGATATGCTCAAACTGTATAGAAATCCCGGTGCCGGTTATATAGTCAATGAAGGCGAGCCAGCGTACGCGGGAAGGTTTGTTGTCGGCCGATTTATCAAAGAAATTGATAATTGCTTGACAGTTCGTACGGATAGTCAGCTCGACTTTATCTAGGTAGTAGATCTTGAGTGCTTCCAGGGAGTTCATCACGGCAAAGAGTTCCGCATCAATTGTTGACTTGAGTGGGTGGAACTTGCCGCTGGCATAAGCACAAATCTTTTCGACAGACTTGGGGTCAAACTTATGAGGTTTCCATTTGCAAACCCCACCCCAGCCTGTCATGCAGCCGTCTGTTTCCAAGATCATATAGTTGTTGTCCGGTGGAATCTCTAAATCTGGTAGTTGTTGGATTAGAGTCTTGATCTTGGTTACGAGAGCCCAATCCTGGGAGTTCCAGCGCTTCTCCCCTGTAGGACTGGTTTTGGCATAAAGGGGCCCGAGCAACGGTCCCAGATTCGGGATATAGTTGTGGGCGTAATTCAGAATACCGAGCCAAGCTCGGAGGCCTTTGGTTGTTGTTAGCTCCTGTTCGTTGAAGGTTGCGATCTTCTTGATGATATGGGGCTATAATTTGATCCGTTGGTTCCCAAGAACTGCCCCAAGAAATTCGACTTCGGAGACCGCCAGCTTCATTTTGGTGGGGCTAAGAACAAGCCCATGTGTTTTGCAGATCTGAAGCATAATATGCAAATGTTGTTCATGTTCTGCTTCCGAGGACGAGAAGACCAGAATGTCGTCTATATAGACTGCAATGAAATCTGCAGTCCCTTGGAAGCAGTGATCCATCTTTCTTTGGAAGATGGCAGGCGCATTCTTCAGGCCAAATGGCATAACAAGCCATTCATAGAGGCCGTCTGGTACCCAAAACGCCGTCCATTCTACGGAATCAGGATGCATGGCTACTTGATGAAAGCCCGATTTAAGATCAAACTTTGAGTAGATGGTACTTCTACTCACCTTCCGTAGGATGGTGTTGATGCCAGGCAGGCTATACTGGTCTTTGTTGGTAATGTCGTTAAGACGCCGGTAATTGAATACCATACGCTCCTTCCCTTTGACTTCTTGGCCAGTCTGAGGATCCACATACATGCCAGAATTGACAATGATGGTCGTAGTGCGGTGCCTGCTTTTGCTTGGACGAATGACACCAAGATCCAAGAGTGCCTTAATGTGCTTTGCATAAGCTGCTTTGGCTTGAGGGGTGACATGCTTTAGAGGTCGGTCTTCAATGATAAAGTCCGGGTTTTTGATGTCAAGTTGGCATAACACCTTGTTCTTGGACCAGTGCCTCAGGGGATTATCACCAATATATCCTTGTTGTCGGAGTTGATCAAGCAAGGAACTTAGCTTGCTGGTGATGTTCCGTGGCGGGGTTGCTGTTGCCACATAGCGTACGAGCTCTTGAATTTGGATGTATTCTTCTTCCTCCAAGTCGAGCTCTTCAATAGCAGCTACTGTCGGTACTGAGGGGAGCGTATTGATGGTGGTTACATTTTTATAAAATGTAACCGTGTTACCTTCAATCCGAACTCTGCCTTGCATTGCACGGATGAAGTTGCAGCCAAGAATCATTTGAATATTTTCCCCTAATTTCATGGGGAAAGCATAAGTGTAAGGAATCCGGAAGCTGTTCTCACCAATGATCATGCGGCCAAACTTCAGTTTCTTGTTGGCCAATGTACGAGAGTTAATACCACTGAAGTGCACCAAGTATGGATTTTCTTCAAGAGCACCAGAAGAGACGGCTCCTTGATCAATATAGCAGGTTGTGGCTCCTATATCAAGGATGGCATTAACTTCGAAAGGCATAGTGAGAGGGATGTCGAACTTCACCGTTAGGTTGTATAACATATTCTTGGCCCGACGAGGTTGTGTAGGCATCTGGGCTTCAGCGGAGAGAACCTTTTGTGTGGTGTCCACAAGAAAGACATTGAGGTCGGTGTCAGTATCAACCGCCTCAGCCTCTTGTTGTTTGCCCTTTTGCTGGTACAAACCCTGAATTTCTCGTCGGAGGTCCTCTCGTTCGAGCATCAGGCGATCAAGCTCCATGGTTGCTTCTTCCAGTTCCTTGTATTTCAGTTGCCATCGGTGGCTCTCCTGTTGAGCCAAAAGGAGGCGGTTTTGGAGGGCCTCTTTCTCATCTTGGCTGAAAGCTAGCTGCTGCTGTAGCTGCTTCCTTTCATTGTCACAAGATAAAATATAATGTTGTTGCTCACGAAGGAGGTCTGTAGAATCATACCTGAGCATATGTGTTTGAGCAACAGGAATGCGTTTATCAAAATAGTAGGAGCTGCATCGCCCACAAATTGTCAGCTGGCAGGTTGGGCAATGCATCCGGTAGCGCTTCTGGGAGGGTGCATGGTAGAAATGGCAGCGTTCGTAGCTGTCGGGAACGTCTTGATTGAGTTTTCAGGTATGGTTGCATGTATATTGGTCCTGGGAGACTTGGATCATTGCTCGATAGCCTCCTGTAGGGCCGATCCACCATGTATGATCTTCCTCCCGAAACATGAAGATTTTCTCCTCCTGCAAAATAGTCGTATCCTCCTCACCCTCGGAAATGCTGTAAATCACATCACTGGGGTCATCACCTTCTTGGACGGATACAATCTCACAGTCTGCAGGGAGGTCCAATTGTTCGAACATAGCGATGCGCTTGACATTGCGTCGTTCATTCGGACATTCACGGGCGAAGTGCCCTTCAACACCGCAGAGGAAACATCGGCACCGTCGATTCCGGATCAGATGCTTTTTCTTTTCTATCCGGGCATGTGATGGGTGCGGCTTGCCTTTGTAGGTAGTTGATCGCCGAATGCCCATCTTTCGGCGGGATCGTTGGTAGTACCCGGGAATTGGGATATCATGACAGAAGGTTAAATCCTTCAGTGCCCGGGTAAAGGCTGCCTCCTTACATGCTTCCTCCAAGTATTTGTAAGTGAACTGTACCCTGGGATACACTCCGATAGTATTCCCTGGGTGTTTAGCTTCGAAGGCTTCTTTGATCTTCTTTCCTATGGATCCCGGCATCTTGGACCATAATTACTCCAATCCCCAGTCTTCCTCAAGAGTCGCAAGGATTTCTGGATTACGACTGTTGGTATAGTACTGCAAGTATTCCCCATATGCCTCTGGGTCAGTCTCCCACGGGTTGGTTTCCGCCTCTGAGTTGTCGTCGGTGGTAGTCAGACGCCATGTGGCGAGAAGGTGGGTATTATCACCAGTCCCTTCCTGCAGAGAGTCCATGGACCGGAGTACAGAGGCCCCTGGGCGTGTATCTCCTGCATGGGTTCCGCAAGGTGGGGTCTGGCTTTCCCGTCCTTTGGGTAGCCACACAAGTTGCCGTCTCGCTTGTTGTCGAGTAAGGCGGCGGCGCCACTTCCTAGCTGACATTACTTGTCTTGGAGCCAGTTGTGCAAGCGGCTGCTGGTGGTCACAGTTGTGGCCACTAGGTTCTGTGTCGCTGGGGGGGATATCCCACCCCATTGGTGTTGTTGGGAACGGACTGTAAAAGGATGGGGGAGCAGAGTAGCGAACGTAATAATCATACCTGTCGCTAGGCTCGCCCAAGGTGTCCCATACATCATCTGGAGCCTCTTCCTGCGTGAGGATAGCAACAATTTCCTCATCCTCATCGGCTGCTGTGTCAGGAAGGGAGGCGTACTGGTTAAAGCTTATGGAGATATGCCCATCCAGAAGTGTGCGGCTAGACACCTCGGTTGGTGTTAGGACAGGCGGTAGCTGAGAAGGTTTCAGGAGCCAATCTATTCCACAGAGTTGTGCTGTGGAGTATCGTTGTCCAGGGAGGACATGCACTCCATGACTTGCCAAGTAGTCGATGATGCCTGAGACTTCATAGGCGAAAGCCACGTTTGGTGTGTTTGATAGGCGCCCAATGAGGCCTCGGGTCACCAGTAAGTTGGCCTCGGCATGGTGCCATGTATCATAGCCACGAGTGAGGATGGAGATTTGAATATTTCTGTAAAAATCTCCAATTGTAAGCATCATATCAGGGATTATATATACCAGTTGACTTCCCTGTGTGAGATCCACTTCCATAGTGGCAATTAGTGCTTTATCTCCCTGCCACCGATTGTCGTGGAACACGACCAGTGCTAGGGTTCCTTCTGCTTGTCGGTGGAGCACTTGTAGGCGGACCTGCATCACACCAAGGTGTATAAACTTCATACCACTTTTTCGGAGCTATTGATAGCTCTCTTCTTGGATGAAGTTCCTGTCCACCTGTGCATCCCCAACGCAGCTAATGGATTCCTCCGAGCGATGCATATACACTCGGTGATGTTCATCATCAGTTCGCGAATGATAGAGGACCTCAGCTGGGGCTATGGCTGCGCGTTCTCGCATAGAGAGGCGCAATTGCTCCTAAGGGTCCAGTTGCTATTCCAAGACGTGATGCGGGACGGGTTGTCCTGTCAAACGTCGAACGATCCGTTTGGTTGCTTGTTGTGCATTGTACAGGCATCGTTGATTACGTCTATACCCTCGAATTTGGTCCTCGACCAGGGGTTGGGGCGCTGGATCGTTGAGCATGACTTGTGTTGCCATTGAGCTTTGCTTGTTCTTCCTGCAAAATAACCAAAGGGTCCTTAAACACAAGGAGCCTTCCTCGAGGCTCAGGAGGCCGCAGTTTTGGCTGTAGAGACAAATTCTCTAGTTTGGTCACTAAAGACTCAGGAAGGGGAGACTGTGCACCCTTCCTTTGTTTTTCTTTGATCTGGGCGATATCAGTCTGGATATCCTTCAATGTTTCAGCTATTTGAATGAGAAGCTAAATTTGTGTGTTGTTTTGCTTAATAATAGCGAAATTCTGGGCTGAGGTGGTAGGACAATCACTGGGTTTAACAAACCCAAGTGCCGGGCTTTCTACGGGTTTAACAGCTTTCAAAGCTTCACCGTAAGACAAGGTTGTTTTGGCTGGAAGGAAAGTGTTCATACAAAGGAGTGGCTGACACTTTAGAGGAGACAATCTAGGAAGAGACAATCTAGGTACTCTGGGTTTTTGTGTGCGTGTGGGGTATTCCTTCAACACCTTATCGAACAAGAGACGAGAACTCCAGACAGCTTAGGCTATCACAAGCGTGTCCTCCATTCTCATCCGACTGGCAGCTACTGCCTCCTGCAGGTTTACGCGCACTGTGGCCTTTTGCACTTCAGACACGTTGATCAGCGTCTGCTAGCAAAGAGTCTTGACTCCCCAAGAACACGACGTCCTACTTCTGTCCCATTATTGACCTTGCGGTGGACTTATTAGGTCCAGCCTCTGTGCCACCCGAGGGGTCAATCCAGGCTTTTTCGGACTCTATGGTTTGGGAGTAACGACCATAAGGTGAGAAACCTCAACACACACACAGCCTCGTTGCGTACCTAGACTGAAAAGGGGACTACTCAGCCATGGAAGTGTGGCCTAACCAAGCTCTGATACCAGGTTTTTTTCGCGGACGATGGTGGATTTGGGGATCGGGCCTCAGGATGGAGCCAGTACCTAGAGGCCGTGGACTTGAACAACCAACGAAACGCAAACAGAGATCCAAGGGAAATTTTTATTAGCAAACCGGAGGGAAAAGAAGGCAAAGGGGTGTTACTCGTCTCTTGTTCAATAAGGTGTTGAACTTGTCGAACTTCACCGTTAGGTTGTATAACATATTCTTGGCCCAACGAGGTTGTGTAGGCATCTGGGCTTCAGCGGAGAGAACCTTTTGTGTGGTGTCCACAAGAAAGACATTGAGGTCGGTGTCAGTATCAACCGCCTCAGCCTCTTGTTGTTTGCCCTTTTGCTGGTACAAACCCTGAATTTCTCGTCGGAGGTCCTCTCGTTCGAGCATCAGGCGATCAAGCTCCATGGTTGCTTCTTCCAGTTCCTTGTATTTCAGTTGCCATCGGTGGCTCTCCTGTTGAGCCAGAAGGAGGCGGTTTTGGAGGACCTCTTTCTCATCTTGGCTGAAAGTTAGCTGCTGCTGTAGCTGCTTCCTTTCATTGTCACAAGATAAAATATAATGTTGTTGCTCACGAAGGAGGTCTGTAGAATCATACCTGAGCATATGTGTTTGAGCAACAGGAATGCGTTTATCAAAATAGTAGGAGCTGCATCGCCCACAAATTGTCAGCTGGCAGGTTGGGCAATGCATCCGGTAGCGCTTCTGGGAGGGTGCATGGCAACAATGGTAGCGTT
This sequence comes from Trichopus zeylanicus subsp. travancoricus, assembly GCA_005019695.1. Lineage (NCBI taxonomy): Eukaryota > Viridiplantae > Streptophyta > Magnoliopsida > Dioscoreales > Dioscoreaceae > Trichopus > Trichopus zeylanicus. The sequence continues at coordinate 17,522 of RXID01012386.1, forward strand.
CATAGCTGTCGGGAACGTCTTGATTGAGTTTCCAGGTATGGTTGCATGTATATTGGTCCTGGGAGACTTGGATCATTGCTCGATAGCCTCCTGTAGGGCCGATCCACCATGTATGATCTTCCTCCCGAAACATGAAGATTTTCTCATCCTGCAAAATAGTCGTATCCTCCTCACCCTCGGAAATGCTGTAAATCGCATCACTGGGGTCATCACCTTCTTAGACGGATACAATCTCACAGTCTGTAGGGAGGTCCAATTGTTCGAACATAGCGACGCGCTTGACATTGCGTCGTTCATTCGGACATTCACGGGCGAAGTGCCCTTCATCACCGCGTAGAAAATTGTTCAAAGTGTAGAAAATCATGAAATTCCCTAAAAATATAAAGATATATAAAAACCCTCCCTCGAAAGTTCAAAAACTTAAAAACAACCCCGGAACGTAAAAAAAAATACGAAATTTATTAAATATACAAAAATTATAGATAATTCCCAAAACCACAAAATAAGTTTTAAAAAAACTTTACCTCTTTTGAACTTGCCGCATTACGAGGCTAGATATGTATTTTCAATTTTAAGGTACGTTGTCCAAGGAACTTTGAATTTTTATAAGTGGTATATGAAATAAATTAAATTTTTAGAATGAGGAAAAAATCACAGAAAAATTATGAAATATGGAAAACCATAAAATTCTCTAAAAATATAAAAATTTATGAAGAAATCTCCCTTGAAAGTTCAGAAATTGAGAAAAAAATGCTTCAAAGTAAATAAAATACAAGATACATTAAATTTGCAAAAAATATAGAAAACTGGTGAAAGTAAAAAATATCATAGAAAAGCCTCTGAAACTCTGTGAAATTCTGGAAATCTCAAAAAACACCTTAATCTCCGTGAGAAATACAAAAAAAATACCAGAAACTATAAAAACTTGAAAAAAAATTATGTTTTGAATATGCATCTCATTCTCTGAAGGGGTATATGTGCGATAATTAAGATTTTGAATTTGGGTCTTCAATTTCAATTTTGAAGGGGTATATGTCAAAAATATTTTTCTGGTTAATTTTCTTTTTTCATAGTGGTATATATGCGAAAAGTAAGCCCTTTAAGGTTAAATATGAAATTTTACTTTTTTAGGAGTCATATATGTAAAAATCAGGGTTTTCTAATCGAATCAGCGATTTTATTTTTTAAGATTATGAGGATAAATATGTTTCTAAAATACTTGACTTCCGTTGAATTTTTTACATTATGAGGTTAAATATGAATTTTCATTTTGTAAGTAAGTTTTCCAAGCATGTTCGAATTTTTCTAAGTGGCACGCAAGGAAATTAGAATCTTTGAATGAGGAAAAAATCATAGAAATATTATTATGGTACAGAAAATCATAAAATTTGATAAAAATATAATAAAGTATAAAAAACTCCCTTGAAAGCTCAAAAAAAAATTATGTTTTGAATATGCATTTCATTCTCTAATGGGGTATATGTGCGATAATTAAGATCTTGAAATTGCGTCTTCAATTTCAGTTTTTAAGAGGTATGTATGACAGAAATATTTTTCGGGTTAATTTCCTTTTTTCAAAGTGGCAGATCTGCGAAAATTAAGCCCTTTAAGGTTAAATATGAAAATTTATTTTCTTCGGAGTCATATAAGTAAGAATTGGTGTTTTCTAATCGAATCAGCTATTTAATTTTTTAAGATTATGAGGATAAATATGTTTTTAAAATACTTGACTTCTTTTGAATTTTCTACATTATGAGGTTAAATATGAATTTTCGTTTTGTAAGTAAGTTTTCCAAGCATGTTCGAATTTTTTTAAGCGGCACGCAAGGAAATTAGAATCTTTGAATGAGGGAAAAAATCATAGAAATATTATGACAGTACAGAAAATCATAGAATTCGATAAAAATATAATAAAGCATAAAAAAATTCTCTTGAAAGCTAGAAAACAGGAAAAAATATTTCAAAATTCATTAATTTTGGAAAAAATGAAGAGGATTGGTAAAAATAGAAAATATCACCAAAAACCCTCCCAAAGTCCATAAAATCATGGAAATCTTAAAAGAACCCTCATACTTCATGAAAGTAGAAAAGAATCCCCGAAACTACAAAAAAGACATAAAAATTCTCTTTCAAATACGCATTTGGTTCTCTAAAGGGGTATATATGCGATGTTTAAAATTTTCAGATTGAGTCTTCCATTTCAGTTTTCAAGAAATATACATGCCGAAAACTTTTCTCTACGTAATTTTCTTCTTTCGAAGCTGTTCATATACGAAAATTTGGTTCTTTAAGGTTAAATACGAAATTTTACTCTTGAAAGAGACATATATGTGAAAATCGGTGCTTTTCTATTGAATATTCGATTTCATTTTCTAAGTTATGAGGCAAAATATTTTTTTGCAGTACATTATTGCTTTCGAATTTTTTGCCTTGCGGGGTTAATATGTATTTTCATTTTTTAGATATGTTTTCGAAGCAAGTTTGAATTTTCTTCAGAGACATACGCAAGTAAAGTGAAATTTTCAAATGAGGCGAAAAAATCACAGAAAATTGTTCAAAGCGTAGAAAATCATGAAATTCCCTAAATATATAAAGATATATAAAAACCCTCCCTCGAAAGTTCAAAAACTTAAAAACAACCCCGGAACGTAAAAAAAAAAATACGAAATTTATTAAATATGCAAAAATTACAGATAATTCGTAAAAGCACAAAAGAAGTTTTAACAATAATTTACCTCTTTTGAACTTGCCGCATTACGAGGCTAGATATGTATTTTCAATTTTAAGGTACGTTGTCCAAGGAACTTTGAATTTTTTTAAGCGGTATATGCAAATAAATTACATTTTTAGAATGAGGAAAAAATCACAGAAAAATTGTGAAATATGGAAAACCATAAAGTTTTCTAAAAATATAAAAATTTATGAAGAAATCTCCTTTGAAAGTTCAGAAATTGATAAAAAAATGCTTCCAAGTAAATAAAATACAAGATACATTAAATTTGCAAAAAAATGTAGAAAACTGGTGAAAGTACAAAATATCATAGAAAATCCTCTGAAACTCTGTGAAATTTTGGAAATCTCAAAAAACACCTTAAACTCCGTGAGAAATACAAAAAAATACCAGAAACTATAAAAACTTGAAAGAAAATTATGTTTTGAATATGCATTTCATTCTCTAAAAGGGTATATGTGCGATAATTATGATTTCGAAATTGGGTCTTCAATTTCAATTTTTAAGAGGTATATATGTCAAAAATATTTTTCTGGTTAATTTTCTTTTTTCATAGTGGTATATATGCGAAAAGTAAGCCCTTTAAGGTTAAATATGAAATTTTATTTTTTTAGGAGTCATATACGTAAAAATGAGGGTTTTCTAATCGAATCAACGATTTTATTTTTTAAGATTATGAGGATAAATATCTTTCTAAAATACTTGACTTCCTTTGAATTTTTTACATTATGAGGTTAAATATGAATTTTCATTTTGTAAGTAAGTTTTCCAAGCATGTTCGAATTTTTCTAAGTGGCACGCAAGGAAATTAGAATCTTTGAATGAGGAAAAAATCATAGAAATATTATTACGGTACAGAAAATCATAAAATTTGATAAAAATATAATAAAGTATAAAAAACTCCCTTGAAAGCTCAAAAAAAAAAATTATGTTTTGAATATGCATTTCATTCTCTAATGGGGTATATGAGCGATAATTAAGATCTTGAAATTGAGTCTCCAATTTCAGTTTTTAAGAGGTATGTATGACACAAATATTTTTCGGGTTAATTTTCTTTTTTCAAAGTGGCAGATCTGCGAAAATTAAGCCCTTTAAGGTTAAATATGAAAATTTATTTTTTTTCGGAGTCATATAAGTAAGAACTGGTGTTTTCTAATCGAATCAGCAATTTAATTTTTTAAGATTATGAGGATAAATATGTTTTTAAAATACTTGACTTCTTTTGAATTTTCTACATTAAGAGGTTAAGTAGGAATTTTCCTTCCGTAAGTAAGTTTTCCAAGCATGTTCGAATTTTTTTAAGTGGCACGCAAGGAAATTAGAATCTTTAAATGACGAAAAAAATCATAGAAATATTAGGACAGTACAGAAAATCATAGAATTTGGTAAAAATATAATAAAGTATAAAAAACTCTCTTGAAAGCTCGAAAACATGAAAAAATATTTCAAAATTCATTAATTTTGCAAAAAATGAAGAGGATTGGTAAAAATAGAAGATATCACCAAAAACCCTCCCAAAGTCCATAAAATCATGGAAATCTTAAAAGAACCCTCAAACTTCATGAAAGTAGAAAAGAATCCCCGAAACTACAAAAAAGACATAAAAATTCTCTTTCAAATATGCAATTGGTTCTGTAAAGGGGTATATATGCGATATTTAAAATTTTCAGATTGAGTCTTCCATTTTAGTTTTCAAGAAATATACATGCCGAAAACTTTTCTCTACGTAATTTTCTTCTTTCGAAGCTGTTCATATACGAAAATTTGGTTCTTTAAGGTTAAATATGAAAATTTACTTTTGAAAGAGACATATATGTGAAAATCGGTGCTTTTTTATTGAATATTCGATTTCATTTTCTAAGTTATGAGGCAAAATATTTTTTTGCAGTACATTATTGCTTTCGAATTTTTTCCCTTGCGGGGTTAATATGTATTTTCATTTTTTAGATAAGTTTTCGAGGCAAGTTTGAATTTTCTTAAGAGACGTACGCAAGTAAAGTGAAATTTTCAAATGAGGCGAAAAAATCACAGAAAATTGTTCAAAGCGTAGAAAATCATGAAATTCCCTAAATATATAAAGATATATAAAAACCCTCCCTCGAAAGTTCAAAAACTTAAAAACAACCCCGGAACGTAAAAAAAAATACGAAATTTATTAAAGATGCAAAAATTACAGATAATTCGTAAAAGCACAAAATAACTTTTAAAAATACTATACCTCTTGTGAACTTGCCGCATTACGAGGCTACATATGTATTTTCAATTTTAAGGTACGTTGTCCAAGGAACTTTGAATTTTTTTAAGCGGTATATGCAAATAAATTAAATTTTTAGAATGAGGAAAAATCACAGAAAAATTATGAAATATGGAAAACCATAAAGTTTTCTAAAAATATAAAAAATTATGAAGAAATCTCCTTTGAAAGTTCAGAAATTGATAAAAAAAAAATGCTTCCAAGTAAATAAAATACAAGATACATTAAATTTGCAAAAAATGTAGAAAACTGGTGAAAGTACAAAATATCATAGAAAAGCCTCTGAAACTCCGTGAAATTTTGGAAATCTCAAAAAACACCTTAAACTCCGTGAGAAATACAAAAAAATACCAGAAACTATAAAAACTTGAAAGAAAATTATGTTTTGAATATGCATTTCATTCTCTAAAAGGGCAAATGTGCGATAATTAAGATTTCGAAATTGGGTCTTCAATTTCAATTTTTCAGAGGTATATATGTCAAAAATATTTTTCTGGTTAATTTTCTTTTTTCATAGTGGTATATATGCGAAAAGTAAGCCCTTTAAGGTTAAATATGAAATTTTATTTTTTTAGGAGGCATATACGTAAAAATCAGGGTTTTCTAATCGAATCAGCGATTTTATTTTTTAAGATTATGAGGATAAATATGTTTCTAAAATACTTGACTTCCTTTGAATTTTTTGCATTATGAGGTTAAATATGAATTTTCATTTTGTAAGTAAGTTTTCCAAGCATGTTCGAATTTTTCTAAGTGGCACGCAAGGAAATTAGAATCTTTGAATGAGGAAAAAATCATAGAAATATTATTACGGTACAGAAAATCATAAAATTTGATAAAAATATAATAAAGTATAAAAAACTCCCTTGAAAGCTCAAAAAGAAAATTATGTTTTGAATATGCATTTCATTCTCTAATGGGGTATATGAGCGATAATTAAGATCTTGAAATTGAGTCTTCAATTTCAGTTTTTAAGAGGTATGTATGACACAAATATTTTTCGGGTTAATTTTCTTTTTTCAAAGTGGCAGATCTGCGAAAATTAAGCCCTTTAAGGTTAAATATGAAAATTTATTTTCTTCGGAGTCATATAAGTAAGAATTGGTGTTTTCTAATCGAATCAGCTATTTAACTTTTTAAGATTATGAGGATAAATATGTTTTTAAAATACTTTGACTTCTTTTGAATTTTCTGCATTATGAGGTTAAATATGAATTTTCGTTTTGTAAGTAAGTTTTCCAAGCATGTTGGAATTTTTCGAAGTGGCACGCAAGGAAATTAGAATCTTTAAATGAGGAAAAAAATCATAGAAATATTATGACAGTACAGAAAATCATAGAATTCGATAAAAATATAATAAAGTATAAAAAACTCTCTTGAAAGCTCGAAAACACGAAAAAATATTTCAAAATTCATTAATTTTGCAAACAATGAAGAGGATTGGTAAAAATAGAAAATATCACCAAAAACCCTCCCAAAGTCCATAAAATCATGGAAATCTTAAAAGAACCCTCATACTTCATGAAAGTAGAAAAGAATCCCCGAAACTACAAAAAAGACATAAAAATTCTCTTTCAAATATGCATTTGGTTCTCTAAAGGGGTATATATGCGATATTTAAAATTTTCAGATTGAGTCTTCCATTTCAGTTTTCAAGAAATATACATGCCGAAAACTTTTCTCTACGTAATTTTCTTCTTTCGAAGCTGTTCATATACGAAAATTTGGTTCTTTAAGGTTAAATATGAAATTTTACTTTTGAAAGAGACATATATGTGAAAATCGGTGCTTTTCTATTGAATATTCGATTTCATTTTCTAAGTTATGAGGCAAAATATTTTTTTGCAGTACATTATTGCTTTCGAATTTTTTGCCTTGCGGGGTTAATATGTATTTTCATTTTTTAGATAAGTTTTCGAAGCAAGTTTGAATTTTCTTAAGAGACGTACGCAAGTAAAGTGAAATTTTCAAATGAGGCGAAAAAATCACAGAAAATTGTTCAAAGCGTAGAAAATCATGAAATTCCCTAAATATATAAAGATATATAAAAACCCTCCCTCGAAAGTTCAAAAACTTAAAAACAACCCCGGAACGTAAAAAAAAATACGAAATTTATTAAAGATGCAAAAATTACAGATAATTCGTAAAAGCACAAAATAAGTTTTAAAAATACTATACCTCTTTTGAACTTGCCGCATTACGAGGCTAGATATGTATTTTCAATTTTAAGGTACGTTGTCCAAGGAACTTTGAATTTTTTTAAGCGGTATATGCAAATAAATTAAATTTTTAGAATGAGGAAAAAATCACAGAAAAATTATGAAATATGGAAAACCATAAAATTTTCTAAAAATATAAAAATTTATGAAGAAATCTCCTTTGAAAGTTCAGAAATTGATAAAAAAATGCTTCCAAGTAAATAAAATACAAGATACATTAAATTTGCAAAAAATGTAGAAAACTGGTGAAAGTACAAAATATCATAGAAAAGCCTCTGAAACTCTGTGAAATTTTGGAAATCTCAAAAAACACCTTAAACTCCGTGAGAAATACAAAAAAATACCAGAAACTATAAAAACTTGAAAAAAAATTATGTTTTGAATATGCATTTCATTCTCTAAAAGGGTATATGTGCGATAATTAAGATTTGGAATTTGGGTCTTCAATTTAATGTTAAGAGGTATATATGTCAAAAATTTTTTTGTCTGGTTAATTTTCGTTTTTCATAGTGGTAGATAAGGCGAAAAGTAAAAGCCCTTTTAAAAGGTTAAATATGAAATTTTATTTTTTTAGGAGTCATATATGTAAAAATCAGTGTTTTCTAATCGAATCAGCGATTTTATTTTTTAAGATTATGAGGATAAATATGTTTCTAAAATACTTGACTTCCTTTGAATTTTTTACATTATGAGGTTAAATATGAATTTTCATTTTGTAAGTAAGTTTTCCAAGCATGTTCGAATTTTTCTAAGTGGCAAGCAAGGAAATTAGAATCTTTGAATGAGGAAAAAATCATAGAAATATTATTACGGTACAGAAAATCATAAAATTTGATAAAAATATAATAAAGTATAAAAAAACTCCCTTGAAAGCTCAAAAAAAAATTATGTTTTGAATATGCATTTCGTTCTCTAATGGGGTATATGAGCGATAATTAAGATCTTGAAATTGAGTCTTCAATTTCAGTTTTTAAGAGGTATGTATGACACAAATATTTTTCGGGTTAATTTTCTTTTTTCAAAGTGGCAGATCTGCGAAAATTAAGCCCTTTAAAGTTAAATATGAAAATTTATTTTCTTCGGAGACATATAAGTAAGAATTGGTGTTTTCTAATCGAATCAGCTATTTAACTTTTTAAGATTATGGGGATAAATATGTTTTTAAAATACTTGACTTCTTTTGAATTTTCTGCATTATGAGGTTAAATATGAATTTTCATTTTGTAAGTAAGTTTTCCAAGCATGTTGGAATTTTTCGAAGTGGCACGCAAGGAAATTAGAATATTTAAATGAGGAAAAAAATCATAGAAATATTATGACAGTACAGAAAATCATAGAATTCGATAAAAATATAATAAATTATAAAAAACTCTCTCGAAAGCTCGAAAACAAGAAAAAATATTTCAAAATTCATTAATTTTGCAAAGAAGGAAGAGGATTGGAAAAAATAGAAAATATCACCAAAAACCCTCCCAAAGTCCATAAAATCATGGAAATCTTAAAATAACCCTCATACTTCATGAAAGTAGAAAAGAATCCCCGAAACTACAAAAAAGACATAAAAATTCTCTTTCAAATATGCATTTGGTTCTCTAAAGGGGTATATATGCGATATTTAAAATTTTCAGATTGAGTCTTCCATTTTAGTTTTGAAGAAATATATATGCCGAAAACTTTTCTCTACGCAATTTTCGTCTTTCAAAGCGGTTTATATACGAAAATTTGGTTCTTTAAGGTTAAATATGAAATTTTACTTTTGAAAGAGACATATATGTGAAAATTCGTGCTTTTTTATTGAATATTCCATTTCATTTTTTAAGTTATGAGGCAAAATATTTTTTTGCAGTACATTATTGCTTTCGAATTTTTTGCCTTGCGGGGTTAATATGTATTTTCATTTTTTAGATAATTTTTCGAAGCAAGTTTGAATTTTCTTAAGAGATGAACGCGAGTAAAGTGAAATTTTCAAATGAGGCGAAAAAATCACAGAAAATTGTTCAAAGCGTAGAAAATCATGAAATTCCCTAAATATATAAAGATATATAAAAACCCTCCCTCGAAAGTTCAAAAACTTAAAAACAACCCCGGAACGTAAAAAAAAATACGAAATTTATTAAAGATGCAAAAATTACAGATAATTCGTAAAAGCACAAAATAACTTTTAAAAATACTATACCTCTTGTGAACTTGCCGCATTACGAGGCTACATATGTATTTTCAATTTTAAGGTACGTTGTCCAAGGAACTTTGAATTTTTTTAAGCGGTATATGCAAATAAATTAAATTTTTAGAATGAGGAAAAATCACAGAAAAATTATGAAATATGGAAAACCATAAAGTTTTCTAAAAATATAAAAAATTATGAAGAAATCTCCTTTGAAAGTTCAGAAATTGATAAAAAAAAAATGCTTCCAAGTAAATAAAATACAAGATACATTAAATTTGCAAAAAATGTAGAAAACTGGTGAAAGTACAAAATATCATAGAAAAGCCTCTGAAACTCCGTGAAATTTTGGAAATCTCAAAAAACACCTTAAACTTCGTGAGAAATACAAAAAAATACCAGAAACTATAAAAACTTGAAAAAAAATTATGTTTTGAATATGCATTTCATTCTCTAAAGGGGTATATGTGCGATAATTAAGATTTTGAAACTTCAGTTTTGAAGAGGTACATATGTCAAAAATTTTTTTCTGGTTAATTTTCCTTTTCCAAAGTGGTATATATGCGAAAATTAAGCCCTTTATGGTTAAATGTGAAATTTTCGTTTTTTAGGAGTCATATATGTAAATATCAGGGTTTTCTAATCGAATCAGCGATTTAAATTTTTAAGATTACGAGGATAAATATGTTTTTAAAATACTTGACATATTTTGAATTTTTTACATTATGTGGTCAAATATGAATTTTCATTTCGTAGGTAAGTTTTCCAAGCAAGTTTGAATTTTTTTTAAGTGGCACGCAAGGAAATTAGAATCTTTGAATGAGGAAAAAAAATCATAGAAATATTATGACAGCATAGAAAATCATAAAATTCCATGAGAATATAATAAAGTATAAGAAACTCCCTTGAAAGCTCAGAAACATGAAAGAAATATTTCGAAATTCATTAATTTTGCAAAAAATGTAGAGAATTGGTAAAAATAGAAAATACCACCAAAAACCCTCCCAAAGTCCATAAAATCATGGAATTCTTAAAAGGACCCTCAAACTTCATGATAGTAGAAAAAATCCCTGAAACTACAAAAAGACATAAAAATCCTCTTTTAAATATGCATTTCGTTCTCTAAAGGGGTATATATGCAATAATTAAAATTTTCAGATTGAGTCTTCCATTTTTAGTTTCTAGGAGATATATAAAAATATAAAGATATATAAAAACCCTCCCTCGAAAGTTCAAAAACCTAAAAACAACCCTTGAACGTAAAAATAATAAGAAATTTATTAAATATGCAAAAATTACAGATAATTCGTAAAAGCGCAAAATAAGTTTTAAAAATACTTTACTTCTTTTGAACTTGCCACACTACGAGGTTAAATATGTATTTTCAATTTTAAGGTATGTTTTCCTAGCAACTTTGAATTTTTTATAGTGGTATATGCGAATAAATTAAATTTTTAGAATGGTGAAAAAAATCAGAGAAAAATTATGAAAGTATGGAAAACCATAAAATTTTCTAAAAATATAAAAAATTATGAAGAAATCTCCCATGAAGGTTCGAAAATTGAGAAAAACAAATGCTTCAATGTAAATAAAACGCAGGATACATTAAATTTGCAAAAAATGTTGAAAACAAGTGAAAGTACAAAATATCATAGAAAAGCCTCTGAAACTCCGTGAAATTTGGGAAATCTCATAAAACACCTTAAAATTCATTAAAAATAAAAAAAATCCCAGAAACTATAAAAAGTTGAAAAAATTTATGTTTTGAATATGCATTTCATTCTCTAAAGGGGCATACGTGCTATAATTAAGATTTTGAAATTGAGTCTTCAATTTCAGTTTTTGAGAGGTATATATGTCAAAAATATTTTCCTGGTTAACCTTTTTTTCAAAGTGGTATATATGCGAAAATTAAGCCCTTTAAGGTTAAATATGAAATTTTATTTTTTTTAGGAGTCATATATGTAAAAATTGGGGTTTTCTAATCGAATCAGTGATTTAATTTCTTCAGATTATGAGGATATATATGTTTTTCAAAATACTTGACTTCTTTTGAATTTTTTACATTATGAGGTAAACTAGGAATTTTCATTTTGTAAGTAAGTTTTCCAAGCATGTTCGAATTTTTTTAAGTGGCACGCAAGGAAATTAGCATCTTTGAATGAGGAAAAAAATCATAGAAATATTACGACAGTATAGAAAATCTTAAAATTCCATAAAAATATAATAAAGTATAAAAAACTCCCTTGAAAGCTCAAAAACAGGAAAAAAATATTTTGAAATTCGTTAATCTTGCAAAAAAAATGTAGAGAATTGGTAAAAATAAAAAATATCACCGAAAACCGTCCCAAAGTCCATAAAATCATGGAAATCTTAAAAGAACCCTCAAACTTCATGAAAGCAGAAAAAATCCCTGAAACTACAAAGAAACATAAAAATTCTCTTTTAAATATGCATTTCGTTCTCTAAAGAGGTATATATGCAATAATTAAAATTTTTAGATTGAGTCTTCCGTTTTAGCTTTTGAGAAATATAAATGCCAAAAACTTTTCTATACATAATTTTCTTCTTTCAAAGCGGTTTATATACGAAAATTAAGTTCTTTCAGGTTAAATATGAAATTTTATTTTTGAAAGAGACACATATGTGAAAATCCGTGCTTTTTTACTGAATATGCGATTTCGTTTTTTAAGTTATGAGGCAAAATAATTTTTTGCAGTACTTTATTGCTTTCGAATTTTTTTACCTTGCGAGGTTAATATGTATTTTCATTTTTTAGATAAGATTTCCAAGAAAGTTTGAATTTTTTTAAGAGGTGTACGCAAGTAAACTGAAATTTTCAAATGGGGCAAAAAATCACAGAAGATTTTTCAAAGCATAGAAAACCATGAAATTCCCTAAAAATATAATGATATATAAAAACCCTCCCTCGAAAGTTCAAAAACTGAAAAACAACCCTTGGACGTAAAAAAAAAATACAAAATTGATTAAATATGCAAAAATTACAGATAATTCGTAAAAGCGCAAAATAAGTTTTAAAAATACTTCACTTCTTTTGAACTTGCCACATTACGAGGTTAAATATGTATTTACAGTTTTAAGGTACATTTTCCAAGGAACTTTGAATTTTTTTTTAAGTGGTATATGCAAATAAATTAAATTTTTAGAATCCGGAAGAAAATCACAGAAAAATAACGAAATACGGAAAACCATAAAATTTTCTAAAAATATAAAAAAATTATGAAGAAATCTCCCTTGAAAGTTCGAAAATTGAGAAAAAAATGCTTCAGTGTAAATAAAATACAAGGTACATTTAAATTTGCAAGAAAATGTCGAAAACAGGTGAAAGTACAAAATATCATAGAAAAGCCTCTAAAGCTTCGTGAAATTAGGGAAATCTCAAGAAACCCCTTAAACCTCATGAAAAATACAAAAAATACCAGAAACTATAAAATCTTGAAGGCAATTATGTTTCGAATATGCATTTCATTCTCTAAAGGGGTATATGTGCGATAATTAAGATTTTGAAACTTCGGTTTTGAAGAGGTACATATGTCAAAAATATTTTTCTGGTTAATTTTCTTTTTCCAAAGTGGTATATATGCGAAAATTAAGCCCTTTATGGTTAAATATGAAATTTTATTTTTTTTAGGAGTCGTATATGTAAAAATCAGGGTTTTCTAATCGAATCAGCGATTTAATTTTTTAAGATTATGAGGATAAATATGTTTTTAAAATACTTGACTTATTTTGAATTTTTTACATTGTGAGGTTAAATATGAATTTTCATTTCGTAAGTAAGTTTTCCAAGCAAGTTTGAATTTTTTTTAAGTGGCACGCAAGGAAATTAGAATCTTTTAATGAGGAAAAAAATCACAGAAATATTATGACAGCATAGAAAATCATAAAATTCCATAAGAATATAATAAAGTATAAGAAACTCCCTTGAAAGCTCAAAAACATGAAAGAAATATTTCGAAATTCATTAATTTTGCACAAAATGTAGGGAATTGGTAAAAATAGAAAATACCACCAAAAACCCTCCCAAAGTCCATAAAATCATGGAAATCTTAAAAGGACCCTCAAACTTCATGATAGTAGAAAAAATCCCTGAAACTACAAAAAGACATAAAAATCCTCTTTTAAATATGCATTTCGTTCTCTAAAGGGGTATATATGCAATAATTAAAATTTTCAGATTGAGTCTTCCATTTTTAGTTTCTAGGAGATATATAAAAATATAAAGATATATAAAAACCCTCCCTCGAAAGTTCAAAAACTTAAAAACAACCCTTGGACGCAAAAAAAAAAATATACAAAATTTATTAAATATGCAAAAATTACAGATAATTCGTAAAAGCGCAAAATAAGTTTTAAAAATACTTTACTTCTTTTGAACTTGCCACACTACGAGGTTAAACATGTATTTTCAATTTTGAGGTATGTTTTCCTAGCAACTTTGAATTTTTTATAGTGGTATATGCAAACAAATTAAATTTTCAGAATGGTGAAAAAAATCAGGGAAAATTTATGAAAGTATGGAAAACCTTAAAATTTTCTAAAAATATAAAAAATTATGAAGAAATCTCCCATGAAAGTTCGAAAATTGAGAAAAAAAATGCTTCAATGTAAATAAAACACGGGATACATTAAATTTGCAAAAAATGTTGAAAACAAGTGAAAGTACAACATATCATAGAAAAGCCTCTGAAACTCCTTGAAATTTGGGAAATCTCAGAAAACCCATTAAAATTCATTAAAAATATAAAAAATCCCAGAAACTATAAAAAAGTTGAAAAAATTTATGTTTTGAATATGCATTTCATTCTCTAAAGGGGTATACGTGCTATAATTCAGATTTTGAAATTGAGTCTTCAATTTTAGTTTCTAAGAGGTATATACGTCAAAAATATTTTCCTGGTTAATTTTTTTTTCAAAGTGGCATATATGCGAAAATTAAGCCCTTTAAGGTTAAATATGAAATTTTATTTTTTTTAGGAGTCATATATGTAAAAATTGGGGTTTTCTAATCGAATCAGTGATTTAATTTCTTCAGATTATGAGGATATATATGTTTTTCAAAATACTTGACTTCTTTTGAATTTTTTACATTATGAGGTAAACTAGGAATTTTCATTTTGTAAGTAAGTTTTCCAAGCATGTTCGAATTTTTTTAAGTGGCACGCAAGGAAATTAGCATCTTTGAATGAGGAAAAAAATCATAGAAATATTATGACAGTATAGAAAATCTTGAAATTCCATGAAAATATAATAAAGTATCAAAAACTCCCTTGGAAGCTCAAAAACTGGAAAGAAATATTTCGAAATTCGTTAATTTTGCCAAAAATGCAGAGAATTGGTAAAAATAGAAAATTTCACAGAAAACCCTCCCAAAGTCCATAAAATCGTGGAAATCTTAAAAGAACCCTCAAACTTCATGAAAGCAGAAAAAATCCCTGAAACTACAAAGAAACATAAAAATTCTCTTTTAAATATGCATTTCGTTCTCTAAAGAGGTATATATGCGATAATTGAAATTTTTAGATTGAGTCTTCCATTTTAGCTTTTGAGAAATATAAATGCCAAAAACTTTTCTATACATAATTTTCTTCTTTCAAAGCGGTTTATATACGAAAATTAAGTTCTTTCAGGTTAAATATGAAATTTTATTTTTGAAAGAGACATATATGTGAAAATCCATGCTTTTTTACTGAATATGCGATTTCATTTTTTAAGTTATGAGGCAAAATAATTTTTTGCAGTACTTTATTGCTTTCGAATTTTTTTACCTTGCGAGGTTAATATGTATTTTCATTTGTTAGATAAGTTTTCCGAGCAAGGTTGAATTTTTTTAAGAGGTGTACGCAAGTAAACTGAAATTTCCAAATGGGGCAAAAAATCACAGAAAATTTTTCAAAGCATAGAAAACCATGAAATTCCCTAAAAATATAATGATATATAAAAACCCTCCCTCGAAAGTTCAAAAACTTAAAAACAACCCTTGGACGTAAAAAAAAAATACAAAATTTATTAAATATGGAAAAATTACAGATAATTCGTAAAAGCACAAAATAAGTTTTAAAAATACTTCACTTCTTTTGAACTTGCCACATTACGAGGTTAAATATGTATTTACAGTTTTAAGGTACGTTTTCCAAGGAACTTTGAATTTTTTTTTAAGTGGTATATGCAAATAAATTAAATTTTCAGAATCAGGAAAAAAATCAGAGAAAAATAATGAAATACGGAAGACCACAAAATTTTCTAAAAATATAAAAAATTATGAAGAAATCTCCCTTGAAAGTTCGAAAAGTGAGAAAAAATTGCTTCAATGTAAATAAAATACAAGATACATTTAAATTTGCAAAAAAATGTTGAAAACAGGTGAAAGTACAAAATATCATAGAAAAGCCTCTAAAACTTCGTGAAATTAGGGAAATCTCAAGAAACCCCTTAAACCTCATGAAAAATACAAAAAATACCAGAAACTATAAAATCTTGAAAACAATTATGTTTCGAATATGCATTTCATTCTCTAAAGGGGTATATGTGCGATAATTAAGATTTTGAAACTAACTCCAGTTGAAGAGGACATATGTCCAAAATATTTTTCTGGTTAATTTTCTTTTCCTTTTTCCAAAGTGGTATATATATGCGAAAATTAAGCCCTTATATGTTAATAATGAAATTTTATTTTTTTTGCGGAGTCGTATATGAAAAATCAGGGTTTTCTAATGAATCCCCACCCCAGATCAAGCGATTTATTTTTTAAGATTATGAGGATAATATGTTTTTTTAAAATACTTGACTATAGTTTGAATTTTTTACATTGAGGTTAAATATGAATTTTCATTTCGTAAGTAAGTTTTCCAGGCAAGTTTGAATTTTTTTTAAGTGGCACGCAAGGAAATTAGAATCTTTGAATGAGGAAAAAAATCACAGAAATATTATGACAGCATAGAAAATCATAAAATTCCATAAGAATATAATAAAGTATAAGAAACTCCCTTGAAAGCTCAAAAACATGAAAGAAATATTTCGAAATTCATTAATTTTGCAAAAAAATGTAGAGAATTGGTAAAAATAGAAAATATCACCAAAAACCCTCCCAAAGTCCATAAAATCATGGAATTCTTAAAAGGACCCTCAAACTTCATGATAGTAGAAAAAATCCCTGAAACTACAAAAAGACATAAAAATCCTCTTTTAGATATGCATTTCGTTCTCTAAAGGGGTATATATGCAATAATTAAAATTTTCAGATTGAGTCTTCCATTTTTAGTTTCTAGGAGATATATAAAAATATAAAGATATATAAAAACCCTCCCTCGAAAGTTCAAAAACTTAAAAACAACCCTTGGACGCAAAAAAAAAAATATACAAAATTTATTAAATATGCAAAAATTACAGATAATTCGTAAAAGCGCAAAATAAGTTTTAAAAATACTTTACTTCTTTTGAACTTGCCACACTACGAGGTTAAACATGTATTTTCAATTTTGAGGTATGTTTTCCTAGCAACTTTGAATTTTTTATAGTGGTATATGCAAATAAATTAAATTTTTAGAATGGTGAAAAAAATCAGAGAAAAATTATGAAAGTATGGAAAACCATAAAATTTTCTAAAAATATAAAAAATTATGAAGAAATCTCCCATGAAGGTTCGAAAATTGAGAAAAACAAATGCTTCAATGTAAATAAAACGCATGATACATTAAATTTGCAAAAAATGTTGAAAGCAAGTGAAAGTACAAAATATCATAGGAAAGCCTCTGAAACTCCGTGAAATTTGGGAAATCTCAGAAAACCCCTTAAAATTCATTAAAAATATAAAAAATCCCAGAAACTATAAAAAGTTGAGAAAATTTATGTTTTGAATATGCATTTCATTCTCTAAAGGGGTATACGTGCTATAATTAAGATTTTGAAATTGAGTCTTCAATTTCAGTTTTTAAGAGGTATATATGTCAAAAATATTTTCCTGGTTAATTTTTTTTTCAAAGTGGTATATATGCGAAAATTAAGCCCTTTAAGGTTAAATATGAAATTTTTTTTTTTAGGAGTCATATATGTAAAAATTGGGGTTTTCTAATCGAATCAGTGATTTAATTTTTTTCAGATTATGAGGATAAATATGTTTTTCAAAATACTTGACTTCTTTTGAAGTTTTTACATTATGAGGTTAACTAGGAATTTTCATTTTGTAAGTAAGTTTTCCAAGCATGTTCGAATTTTTTTAAGTGGCACGAAAGGAAATTAGCATCTTTGAATGAGGAAAAAAATCATAGAAATATTATGACAGTATAGAAAATCTTGAAATTCCATGAAAATATAATAAAGTATAAAAAACTCCCTTGAAAGCTCAAAACCATGAAAAAAATATTTTAAAGTTCGTTAATTTTGCAAAAAAAATGTAGAGAATTGGTAAAAATAAAAAATATCACCGAAAACCCTCCCAAAGTCCATAAAATCATGGAAATCTTAAAAGAACCCTCAAACTTCATGAAAGCAGAAAAAATCCCTGAAACTAGAAAGAAACATAAAAATTCTCTTTTAAATATGCATTTCGTTCTCTAAAGAGGTATATATGCGATAATTAAAATTTTTAGATTGAGTCTTCCGTTTTAGCTTTTGAGAAATATAAATGCCAAAAACTTTTCTATACATAATTTTCTTCTTTCAAAGCGGTTTATATATGAAAATTAAGTTCTTTCAGGTTAAATACGAAATTTTATTTTTGAAAGAGACATATATGTGAAAATCCGTGCTTTTTTACTGAATATGCGATTTCGTTTTTTAAGTTATGAGGCAAAATAATTTTTTGCAGTACTTTATTGCTTTCGAATTTTTTTACCTTGCGAGGTTAATATGTATTTTCATTTTTTAGATAAGATTTCCAAGAAAGTTTGAATTTTTTTAAGAGGTGTACGCAAGTAAACTGAAATTTTCAAATGGGGCAAAAAATCACAGAAGAGTTTTCAAAGCATAGAAAACCATGAAATTCCCTAAAAATATAATGATATATAAAAACCCTCCCTCGAAAGTTCAAAAACTTAAAAACAACCAACCCTGGACGTAAAAAAAAATAAAAAATTTATTAAATATGCAAAAATTACAGATAATTCGTAAAAGCGCAAAATAAGTTTTAAAAATACTTCACTTCTTTTGAACTTGCCACATTACGAGGTTAAATATGTATTTACAGTTTTAAGGTACGTTTTCCAAGGAACTTTGAATTTTTTTTTAAGTGGTATATGCAAATAAATTAAATTTTTAGAATCCGGAAAAAAATCACAGAAAAATAATGAAATACGGAAAACCATAAAATTTTCTAAAAATATAAAAAAATTATGAAGAAATCTCCCTTGAAAGTTCGAAAATTGAGAAAAAAATGCTTCAATGTAAATAAAATACAAGATACATTTAAATTTGCAAAAAAATGTTGGAAACCGATGAAAGTACAAAATATCATAGAAAAGCCTCTAAAACTTCGTGAAATTAGGCAAATCTCAAGAAACCCCTTAAACCTCATGAAAAATACAAAAAATACCAGAAACTATAAAATCTTGAAAACAATTATGTTTCGAATATGCATTTCATTCTCTAAAGGGGTATATGTGCGATAATTAAGATTTTGAAACTTCAATTTTGAAGAGGTACATATGTCAAAAATATTTTTCTGGTTAATTTTCTTTTTCCAAAGTGGTATATATGCGAAAATTAAGCCCTTTATGGTTAAATATGAAATTTTATTTTTTTTAGGAGTCGTATATGTAAAAATCAGGGTTTTCTAATCGAATCAGCGATTTAATTTTTTAAGATTATGAGGATAAATATGTTTTTAAAATACTTGACTTATTTTGAATTTTTTACATTGTGAGGTTAAATATGAATTTTCATTTCGTAAGTAAGTTTTCCAGGCAAGTTTAAATTTTTTTTAAGTGGCACGCAAGGAAATTAGAATCTTTGAATGAGGAAAAAAATCACAGAAATATTATGACAGCATAGAAAATCATAAAATTCCATAAGAATATAATAAAGTATAAGAAACTCCCTTGAAAGCTCAAAAACATGAAAGAAATATTTCGAAATTCATTAATTTTGCAAAAAATGTAGAGAATTGGTAAAAATAGAAAATACCACCAAAAACCCTCCCAGAGTCCATAAAATCATGGAAATCTTAAAAGGACCCTCAAACTTTATGATAGTAGAAAAAATCCCTGAAACTACAAAAAGACATAAAAATCCTCTTTTAAATATGCATTTCGTTCTCTAAAGGGGTATATATGCAATAATTAAAATTTTCAGATTGAGTCTTCCATTTTTAGTTTCTAGGAGATATATAAAAATATAAAGATATATAAAAGCCCTCCCTCGAAAGTTCAAAAACCTAAAAACAACCCTTGAACGTAAAAAAAATAAGAAATTTATTAAATATGCAAAAATTACAGATAATTCGTAAAAGCGCAAAATAAGTTTTAAAAATACTTTACTTCTTTTGAACTTGCCACACTACGAGGTTAAACATGTATTTTCAATTTTAAGGTATGTGTTCCTAGCAACTTTGAATTTTTTATAGTGGTATATGCAAATAAATTAAATTTTCAGAATGGTGAAAAAAATCAGAGGAAAATTATGAAAGTATGGAAAACCATAAAATTTTCTAAAAATATAAAAAATTATGAAGAAATCTCCCATGAAGGTTCGAAAATTGAGAAAAAAAATTGCTTCAATGTAAATACAACGCAGGATACATTAAATTTGCAAAAAATGTTGAAAACAAGTGAAAGTACAAAATATCATAGAAAAGCCTCTGAAACTCCGTGAAATTTGGGAAATCTCAGAAAACCCCTTAAAATTCATTAAAAATATAAAAAATCCCAGAAACTATAAAAAGTTGAAAGAATTTATGTTTTGAATATGCATTTCATTCTCTAAAGGGGTATACGTGCTATAATTAAGATTTTGAAATTGAGTCTTCAATTTCAGTTTTTAAGAGGTATGTATGTCAAAAATATTTTCCTGGTTAACTTTTTTTTCAAAGTGGTATATATGCGAAAATTAAGCCCTTTAAGGTTAAATATGAAATTGTGTTTTTGAAGGAGTCATATATGTAAAAATTGGGGTTTTCTAATCGAATCAGTGATTTAATTTTTTCAGATTATGAGGATAGATATGTTTTTCAAAATACTTGACTTCTTTTGAATTTTTTACATTATGAGGTTAACTAGGAATTTTCATTTTGTAAGTAAGTTTTCCAAGCATGTTCGAATTTTTTTAAGTGGCACGCAAGGAAATTAGCATCTTTGACTGAGGGGAAAAATATAGAAATATGATTACAGTATAGGGAAATCTTGACATTCCATATGAAAATAAATAAAGTTATAAAAAACTCCCTTGAAAGCTCAAAAAAAAACCATGAAAAAAAATATTTAAATTCTGTTAATTTTGCAAAAAAATGTAGGAGAATTGCGTAAAAATAAAAAATAAACAATATCACCGAAAAACCCTCCCAAAGTCCATAAATCATGGAAACTTTAAATAAAAGAACCCTCAAAACTTCATGAAAGAAGCAAGAAAAATCCCGAAACTTACCCAAGAAACATAAAAAATTCTCTTTAAATATGCATTTCGTTCTCTAAAGAGGTATATATGCGATAATTAAAATTTTTAGATTGAGTCTTCCATTTTAGTTTTTAAGAAATATAAATGCCAAAAACTTTTCTATACATAATTTTCTTCTTTCAAAGCGGTTTATATACGAAAATTAAGTTCTTTCAGGTTAAATACGAAATTTTATTTTTGAAAGAGACATATATGTGAAAATCCGTGCTTTTTTACTGAATATGCGATTTCGTTTTTTAAGTTATGAGGCAAAATAATTTTTTGCAGTACTTTATTGCTTTCGAATTTTTTTACCTTGCGAGGTTAATATGTATTTTCATTTTTTAGATAAGTTTTCCAAGAAAGTTTGAATTTTTTTAAGAGGTGTACGCAAGTAAACTGAAATTTTCAAATGGGGCAAAAAATCACAGAAGATTTTTCAAAGCATAGAAAACCATGAAATTCCCTAAAAATATAATGATATATAAAAACCCTCCCTCGAAAGTTCAAAAACTTAAAAACAACCCTTGGACGTAAAAAAAAAATACAAAATTTATTAAATATGGAAAAATTACAGATAATTCGTAAAAGCACAAAATAAGTTTTAAAAATACTTCACTTCTTTTGAACTTGCCACATTACGAGGTTAAATATGTATTTACAGTTTTAAGGTACGTTTTCCAAGGAACTTTGAATTTTTTTAAGTGGTATATGCAAATAAATTAAATTTTTCGAATCCGGAAGAAAAATCACAGAAACAGGAAAAATAACGAATACGGACCGAACCGACCCAAAAACCCCCATAAACCCCCCATTTCATGAAAAATATAAAAAAATTATGAAGAAATCTCCCTTGAAAGTTCGAAAATTGAGAAAAAAATGCTTCGGTGTAAATAAAATACAAGGTACATTTAAATTTGCAAAAAAATGTCGAAAACAGGTGAAAGTACAAAATATCATAGAAAATCCTCTAAAACTTCGTGAAATTAGGGAAATCTCAAGAAACCCCTTAAACCTCATGAAAAATACAAAAAATACCAGAAACTATAAAATCTTGAAGACAATTATGTTTCGAATATGCATTTCATTCTCTAAAGGGGTATATGTGCGATAATTAAGATTTTGAAACTCCAGTTTTGAAGAGGTACATATGTCAAAAATATTTTTCTGGTTAATTTTCTTTTTCCAAAGTGGTATATATGCGAAAATTAAGCCCTTTATGGTTAAATATGAAATTTTATTTTTTTTAGGAGTCGTATATGTAAAAATCAGGGTTTTCTAATCGAATCAGTGATTTAATTTTTTAAGATTATGAGGATAAATATGTTTTTAAAATACTTGACTTATTTTGAATTTTTTACATTGTGAGGTTAAATATGAATTTTCATTTCGTAAGTAAGTTTTCCAGGCAAGTTTGAATTTTTTTTAAGTGGCACGCAAGGAAATTAGAATCTTTGAATGAGGAAAAAAATCACAGAAATATTATGACAGCATAGAAAATCATAAAATTCCATAAGAATATAATAAAGTATAAGAAACTCCCTTGAAAGCTCAAAAACAAGAAAGAAATATTTCGAAATTCATTAATTTTGCAAAAAATGTAGAGAATTGGTAAAAATAGAAAATACCACCAAAAACCCTCCCAAAGTCCATAAAATCATGGAATTCTTAAAAGGACCCTCAAACTTCATGATAGTAGAAAAAATCCCTGAAACTACAAAAAGACATAAAAATCCTCTTTTAAATATGCATTTCGTTCTCTAAAGGGGTATATATGCAATAATTAAAATTTTCAGATTGAGTCTTCCATTTTAGTTTCTAAGAGATATATAAAAATATAAAGATATATAAAAACCCTCCCTCGAAAGTTCAAAAACTTAAAAACAACCCTTGAACGTAAAAAAAAAATAAGAAATTTATTAAATATGCAAAAATTACAGATAATTCGTAAAAGCGCAAAATAAGTTTTAAAAATACTTTACTTCTTTTGAACTTGCCACACTACGAGGTTAAACATGTATTTTCAATTTTGAGGTATGTTTTCCTAGCAACTTTGAATTTTTTATAGTGGTATATGCAAATAAATTAAATTTTTAGAATGGTGAAAAAAATCAGAGAAAAATTATGAAAGTATGGAAAACCATAAAATTTTCTAAAAATATAAAAAATTATGAAGAAATCTCCCATGAAGGTTCGAAAATTGAGAAAAACAAATGCTTCAATGTAAATAAAACGCAGGATACATTAAATTTGCAAAAAATGTTGAAAGCAAGTGAAAGTACAAAATATCATAGGAAAGCCTCTGAAACTCCGTGAAATTTGGGAAATCTCAGAAAACCCCTTAAAATTCATTAAAAATATAAAAAATCCCAGAAACTATAAAAAGTTGAAAAAATTTATGTTTTGAATATGCATTTCATTCTCTAAAGGGGTATACGTGCTATAATTCAGATTTTGAAATTGAGTCTTCAATTTCAGTTTTTAAGAGGTCTATATGTCAAAAATATTTTCCTGGTTAATTTTTTTTTCAAAGTGGTATATATGCGAAAATTAAGCCCTTTAAGGTTAAATATGAAATTTTTTTTTTTTAGGAGTCATATATGTAAAAATTGGGGTTTTCTAATCGAATCAGTGATTTAATTTTTTTCAGATTATGAGGATAAATATGTTTTTCAAAATACTTGACTTCTTTTGAAGTTTTTACATTATGAGGTTAACTAGGAATTTTCATTTTGTAAGTAAGTTTTCCAAGCATGTTCGAATTTTTATAAGTGGCACGCAAGGAAATTAGCATCTTTGAATGAGGAAAAAAATCATAGAAATATTATGACAGTATAGAAAATCTTGAAATTCCATGAAAATATAATAAAGTATAAAAAACTCCCTTGAAAGCTCAAAACCATGAAAAAAATATTTTAAAGTTCGTTAATTTTGCAAAAAAAATGTAGAGAATTGGTAAAAATAAAAAATATCACCGAAAACCCTCCCAAAGTCCATAAAATCATGGAAATCTTAAAAGAACCCTCAAACTTCATGAAAGCAGAAAAGCAGAAAAAATCCCTGAAACTACAAAGAAACATAAAATTTCTCTTTTAAATATGCATTTCGTTCTCTAAAGAGGTATATATGCGATAATTAAAAGTTTTAGATTGAGTCTTCCATTTTAGTTTTTAAGAAATATAAATGCCAAAAACTTTTCTATACATAATTTTCTTCTTTCAAAGCGGTTTATATACGAAAATTAAGTTCTTTCAGGTTAAATATGAAATTTTATTTTTGAAAGAGACATAT
The DNA here is from genome assembly GCA_005019695.1 of Trichopus zeylanicus subsp. travancoricus. Classification (NCBI taxonomy): domain Eukaryota; kingdom Viridiplantae; phylum Streptophyta; class Magnoliopsida; order Dioscoreales; family Dioscoreaceae; genus Trichopus; species Trichopus zeylanicus. Next base: position 41,785 of record RXID01012386.1, read on the forward strand.
ATGTGAAAATCCATGCTTTTTTACTGAATATGCGATTTCATTTTTTAAGTTATGAGGCAAAATAATTTTTTGCAGTACTTTATTGCTTTCGAATTTTTTTACCTTGCGAGGTTAATATGTATTTTCATTTTTTAGATAAGATTTCCAAGAAAGTTTGAATTTTTTTAAGAGGTGTACGCAAGTAAACTGAAATTTTCAAATGGGGCAAAAAATCACAGAAGATTTTTCAAAGCATAGAAAACCATGAAATTCCCTAAAAATATAATGATATATAAAAACCCTCCCTCGAAAGTTCAAAAACTTAAAAACAACCCTTGGACGTAAAAAAAAAATACAAAATTTATTAAATATGCAAAAATTACAGATAATTCGTAAAAGCGCAAAATAAGTTTTAAAAATACTTCACTTCTTTTGAACTTGCCACATTACGAGGTTAAATATGTATTTACAGTTTTAAGGTACGTTTTCCAAGGAACTTTGTTTTTTTTTTTAAGTGGTATATGCAAATGCATTAAATTTTTAGAATCCGGAAGAAAATCACAGAAAAATAACGAAATACGGAAAACCATAAAATTTTCGAAAAATATAAAAAAATTATGAAGAAATCTCCCTTGAAAGTTCGAAAATTGAGAAAAAAATGCTTCAGTGTAAATAAAATACAAGGTACATTTAAATTTGCAAAAAAAATGTCGAAAACAGGTGAAAGTACAAAATATCATAGAAAAGCCTCTAAAACTTCGTGAAATTAGGGAAATCTCAAGAAACCCCTTAAACCTCATGAAAAATACAAAAAATACCAGAAACTATAAAATCTTGAAGACAATTATGTTTCGAATATGCATTTCATTCTCTAAAGGGGTATATGTGCGACAATTAAGATTTTGAAACTTCAGTTTTGAAGAGGTACATATGTCAAAAATATTTTTCTGGTTAATTTTCTTTTTCCAAAGTGGTATATATGCGAAAATTAAGCCCTTTATGGTTAAATATGAAATTTTATTTTTTTTAGGAGTCGTATATGTAAAAATCAGGGTTTTCTAATCGAATCAGCGATTTAATTTTTTAAGATTATGAGGATAAATATGTTTTTAAAATACTTGACTTATTTTGAATTTTTTACATTGTGAGGTTAAATATGAATTTTCATTTCGTAAGTAAGTTTTCCAAGCAAGTTTGAATTTTTTTTAAGTGGCACGCAAGGAAATTAGAATCTTTTAATGAGGAAAAAAATCACAGAAATATTATGACAGCATAGAAAATCATAAAATTCCATAAGAATATAATAAAGTATAAGAAACTCCCTTGAAAGCTCAAAAACATGAAAGAAATATTTCGAAATTCATTAATTTTGCAAAAAATGTAGAGAATTGGTAAAAATAGAAAATACCACCAAAAACCCTCCCAAAGTCCATAAAATCATGGAATTCTTAAAAGGACCCTCAAACTTCATGATAGTAGAAAAAATCCCTGAAACTACAAAAAGACATAAAAGCCCTCTTTTAAATATGCATTTCGTTCTCTAAAGGGGTATATATGCAATAATTAAAATTTTCAGATTGGCTTCCATTCTTAGTTATAGGAGATATAAATAAATATAAAGATATATAAAAACCCTCCCTCGAAAGTTCAAAAACCTAAAAACAACCCTTGAACGTAAAAAAAATAAGAAATTTATTAAATATGCAAAAATTACAGATAATTCGTAAAAGCGCAAAATAAGTTTTAAAAATACTTTACTTCTTTTGAACTTGCCACACTACGAGGTTAAATATGTATTTTCAATTTTAAGGTATGTTTTCCTAGCAACTTTGAATTTTTTATAGTGGTATATGCGAATAAATTAAATTTTTAGAATGGTGAAAAAAATCAGAGAAAAATTATGAAAGTATGGAAAACCATAAAATTTTCTAAAAATATAAAAAATTATGAAGAAATCTCCCATGAAGGTTCGAAAATTGAGAAAAACAAATGCTTCAATGTAAATAAAACGCAGGATACATTAAATTTGCAAAAAATGTTGAAAACAAGTGAAAGTACAAAATATCATAGAAAAGCCTCTGAAACTCCGTGAAATTTGGGAAATCTCAGAAAACCCCTTAAAATTCATTAAAAATATAAAAAATCCCAAAAACTCTAAAAAGTTGAAAAAATTTATGTTTTGAATATGCATTTCATTCTCTAAAGGGGTATACGTGCTATAATTAAGATTTTGAAATTGAGTCTTCAATTTCAGTTTTTAAGAGGTATATATGTCAAAAATATTTTCCTGGTTAATTTTTTTTTCAAAGTGGTATATATGCGAAAATTAAGCCCTTCAAGGTTAAATATGAAATTTTATTTTTTTTAGGAGTCATATATGTAAAAATTGGGGTTTTCTAATCTAATCAGCGATTTAATTTTTTAAGATTACGAGGATAAATATGTTTTTCAAACTACTTGACTTCTTTTGAATTTTTTACATTATGAGGTCCAATATGAATTTTCATTTCGTAAGTAAGTTTTCCAAGCAAGTTTGAATTTTTTTAAGTGGCACGCAAGGAAATTAGCATCTTTGAATGAGGAAAAAAATCATAGAAATATTATGACAGTATAGAAAATCTTGAAATTCCATGAAAATATAATAAAGTATCAAAAACTCCCTTGGAAGCTCAAAAACTGGAAAGAAATATTTCGAAATTCGTTAATTTTGCCAAAAATGCAGAGAATTGGTAAAAATAGAAAATTTCACAGAAAACCCTCCCAAAGTCCATAAAATCGTGGAAATCTTAAAAGAACCCTCAAACTTCATGAAAGCAGAAAAAATCCCTGAAACTACAAAGAAACATAAAAATTCTCTTTTAAATATGCATTTCGTTCTCTAAAGAGGTATATACGCGATAATTAAAATTTTTAGATTGAGTCTTCCATTTTAGTTTTTCAGAAATATAAATGCCAAAAACTTTTCTATACATAATTTTCTTCTTTCAGAGCGGTTTATATACGAAAATTAAGTTCTTTCAGGTGAAATATGAAAATTTATTTTTGAAAGAGACATATGTGAAAATCGGTGCTTTTTTGCTGAATATGCGATTTCATGTTTTAAGTTACGAGGCAAAATAATTTTTTGCAGTACTTTATTGCTTTCGAATTTTTTTACCTTGCGAGGTTAATATGTATTTTCATTTTTTAGATAAGTTTTCCAAGCAAGTTTGAATTTTTTTAAGAGGTGTACGCAAGTAAACTGAAATTTTCAAATGGGGCAAAAAATCACAGAAGATTTTTCAAAGCATAGAAAACCATGAAATTCCCTAAAAATATAATGATATATAAAAACCATCCCTCGAAAGTTCAAAAACTTAAAAACAACCCTTGGACGCAAAAAAAAAAAAATACAAAATTTATTAAATATGCAAAAATTACAGATAATTCGTAAAAGCGCAAAATAAATTTTAAAAATACTTCACTTCTTTTGAACTTGCCACATTACGAGGTTAAATATGTATTTACAGTTTTAAGGTACGTTTTCCAAGGAACTTTGAATTTTTTTTTAAGTGGTATATGCAAATGCATTAAATTTTTAGAATCCGGAAGAAAATCACAGAAAAATAACGAAATACGAAAAACCATAAAATTTTCTAAAAATATAAAAAAATTATGAAGAAATCTCCCTTGAAAGTTCGAAAATTGAGAAAAAAATGCTTCAGTGTAAATAAAATACAAGGTACATTTAAATTTGCAAAAAAAATGTCGAAAACAGGTGAAAGTACAAAATATCATAGAAAAGCCTCTAAAACTTCGTGAAATTAGGGAAATCTCAAGAAACCCCTTAAACCTCCTGAAAAATACAAAAAATACCAGAAACTATAAAATCTTGAAGACAATTATGTTTCGAATATGCATTTCATTCTCTAAAGGGGTATATGTGCGATAATTAAGATTTTGAAACTCCAGTTTTGAAGAGGTACATATGTCAAAAATATTTTTCTGGTTAATTTTCTTTTTCCAAAGTGGTATATATGCGAAAATTAAGCCCTTTATGGTTAAATATGAAATTTTATTTTTTTTAGGAGTCGTATATGTAAAAATCAGGGTTTTCTAATCGAATCAGTGATTTAATTTTTTAAGATTATGAGGATAAATATGTTTTTAAAATACTTGACTTATTTTGAATTTTTTACATTGTGAGGTTAAATATGAATTTTCATTTCGTAAGTAAGTTTTCCAAGCAAGTTTGAATTTTTTTTAAGTGGCACGCAAGGAAATTAGAATCTTTGAATGAGGAAAAAAATCACAGAAATATTATGACAGCATAGAAAATCATAAAATTCCATAAGAATATAATAAAGTATAAGAAACTCCCTTGAAAGCTCAAAAACAAGAAAGAAATATTTCGAAATTCATTAATTTTGCAAAAAATGTAGAGAATTGGTAAAAATAGAAAATACCACCAAAAACCCTCCCAAAGTCCATAAAATCATGGAATTCTTAAAAGGACCCTCAAACTTCATGATAGTAGAAAAAATCCCTGAAACTACAAAAAGACATAAAAATCCTCTTTTAGATATGCATTTCGTTCTCTAAAGGGGTATATATGCAATAATTAAAATTTTCAGATTGAGTCTTCCATTTTTAGTTTCTAGGAGATATATAAAAATATAAAGATATATAAAAACCCTCCCTCGAAAGTTCAAAAACCTAAAAACAACCCTTGAACGTAAAAAAAATAAGAAATTTATTAAATATGCAAAAATTACAGATAATTCGTAAAAGCGCAAAATAAGTTTTAAAAATACTTTACTTCTTTTGAACTTGCCACACTACGAGGTTAAACATGTATTTTCAATTTTGAGGTATGTTTTCCTAGCAACTTTGAATTTTTTATAGTGGTATATGCAAATAAATTAAATTTTTAGAATGGTGAAAAAAATCAGAGAAAAATTATGAAAGTATGGAAAACCATAAAATTTTCTAAAAATATAAAAAATTATGAAGAAATCTCCCATGAAGGTTCGAAAATTGAGAAAAACAAATGCCTCAATGTAAATAAAACGCAGGATACATTAAATTTGCAAAAAATGTTGAAAACGAGTGAAAGTACAAAATATCATAGAAAAGCCTCTGAAACTCCGTGAAATTTGGGAAATCTCAGAAAACCCCTTAAAATTCATCAAAAATATAAAAAATCCCAGAAACTATAAAAAGTTGAAAAAAATTTACGTTTTGAATATGCATTTCATTCTCTAAAGGGGTATACGTGCTATAATTAAGATTTTGAAATTGAGTCTTCAATTTCAGTTTTTAAGAGGTATATATGTCAAAAATATTTTCCTGGTTAACTTTTTTTTCAAAGTGGTATATATGCGAAAATTAAGCCCTTTAAGGTTAAATATGAAATTTTTTTTTTAGGAGTCATATATGTAAAAATTGGGGTTTTCTAATCGAATCAGTGATTTAATTTTTTTCAGATTATGAGGATAAATATGTTTTTCAAAATACTTGACTTCTTTTGAAGTTTTTACATTATGAGGTTAACTAGGAATTTTCATTTTGTAAGTAAGTTTCCAAGCATGTTCGATTTTTTTAAGTGTCACGCAAGGAAAATTAGCATCTTTGAATGAGGAAAAAAAATCATAGACAATTATGACAGTATTAGCTATAGAATAAATCTTGAAATTTCCTTGAACATATATAATAAAGTTAAAAAACCCCTTGAAAGCTCAAAAACATGAAAAAAAAAAATTTTTAATTCGTTAATTTTGCAAAAAAAATGTAGAGAATTGGTAAAAATAAAAAATATCACCGAAAACTCTCCCAAAGTCCATAAAATCATGGAAATCTTAAAAGAACCCTCAAACTTCATGAAAGCAGAAAAAATCCCTGAAACTACAAAGAAACATAAAAATTCTCTTTTAAATATGCATTTCGTTCTCTAAAGAGGTATATATGCGATAATTAAAATTTTTAGATTGAGTCTTCCGTTTTAGCTTTTGAGAAATATAAATGCCAAAAACTTATCTATACATAATTTTCTTCTTTCAAAGCGGTTTATATACGAAAATTAAGTTCTTTCAGGTTAAATAGGAAATTTTATTTTTGAAAGAGACATATATGTGAAAATCCGTGCTTTTTTACTGAATATGCGATTTCGTTTTTTAAAGTGTAGGTGAAGCAAATAAGGTTTGCACTGTAAGTTATTCTGGCGATATTTTTTACCGTGTGGCGGAGTGTAATAGATTGTTTTTCAATTTTTTAGAATAAGTTTTCAAGCAAGTTTGAATTTTTTAAGAGTGTAACTGCAAGTAAACTGAAATTTTCAAATGGGGCAAAAAATCACAGAAGATTTTTCAAAGCATAGAAAACCATGAAATTCCCTAAAAATATAATGATATATAAAAACCCTCCCTCGAAAGTTCAAAAACTTAAAAACAACCCTTGGACGCAAAAAAAAAAATACAAAATTTATTAAATATGCAAAAATTACAGATAATTCGTAAAAGCGCAAAATAAGTTTTAAAAATACTTCACTTCTTTTGAACTTGCCACATTACGAGGTTAAATATGTATTTACAGTTTTAAGGTACGTTTTCTAAGGAACTTTGAATTTTTTTTTAAGTGGTATATGCAAATGCATTAAATTTTTAGAATCCGGAAGAAAATCACAGAAAAATAACGAAATACGAAAAACCATAAAATTTTCTAAAAATATAAAAAAATTATGAAGAAATCTCCCTTGAAAGTTCGAAAATTGAGAAAAAAATGCTTCGGTGTAAATAAAATACAAGGTACATTTAAATTTGCAAAAAAATGTCGAAAACAGGTGAAAGTACAAAATATCATAGAAAATCCTCTAAAACTTCGTGAAATTAGGGAAATCTCAAGAAACCCCTTAAACCTCATGAAAAATACAAAAAATACCAGAAACTATAAAATCTTGAAGACAATTATGTTTCGAATATGCATTTCATTCTCTAAAGGGGTATATGTGCGATAATTAAGATTTTGAAACTCCAGTTTTGAAGAGGTACATATGTCAAAAATATTTTTCTGGTTAATTTTCTTTTTCCAAAGTGGTATATATGCGAAAATTAAGCCCTTTATGGTTAAATATGAAATTTTATTTTTTTTAGGAGTCGTATATGTAAAAATCAGGGTTTTCTAATCGAATCAGTGATTTAATTTTTTAAGATTATGAGGATAAATATGTTTTTAAAATACTTGACTTATTTTGAATTTTTTACATTGTGAGGTTAAATATGAATTTTCATTTCGTAAGTAAGTTTTCCAGGCAAGTTTGAATTTTTTTTAAGTGGCACGCAAGGAAATTAGAATCTTTGAATGAGGAAAAAAATCACAGAAATATTATGACAGCATAGAAAATCATAAAATTCCATAAGAATATAATAAAGTATAAGAAACTCCCTTGAAAGCTCAAAAACAAGAAAGAAATATTTCGAAATTCATTAATTTTGCAAAAAATGTAGAGAATTGGTAAAAATAGAAAATACCACCAAAAACCCTCCCAAAGTCCATAAAATCATGGAATTCTTAAAAGGACCCTCAAACTTCATGATAGTAGAAAAAATCCCTGAAACTACAAAAAGACATAAAAATCCTCTTTTAAATATGCATTTCGTTCTCTAAAGGGGTATATATGCAATAATTAAAATTTTCAGATTGAGTCTTCCATTTTAGTTTCTAAGAGATATATAAAAATATAAAGATATATAAAAACCCTCCCTCGAAAGTTCAAAAACTTAAAAACAACCCTTGAACGTAAAAAAAAAATAAGAAATTTATTAAATATGCAAAAATTACAGATAATTCGTAAAAGCGCAAAATAAGTTTTAAAAATACTTTACTTCTTTTGAACTTGCCACACTACGAGGTTAAACATGTATTTTCAATTTTGAGGTATGTTTTCCTAGCAACTTTGAATTTTTTATAGTGGTATATGCAAATAAATTAAATTTTTAGAATGGTGAAAAAAATCAGAGAAAAATTATGAAAGTATGGAAAACCATAAAATTTTCTAAAAATATAAAAAATTATGAAGAAATCTCCCATGAAGGTTCGAAAATTGAGAAAAACAAATGCTTCAATGTAAATAAAACGCAGGATACATTAAATTTGCAAAAAATGTTGAAAGCAAGTGAAAGTACAAAATATCATAGGAAAGCCTCTGAAACTCCGTGAAATTTGGGAAATCTCAGAAAACCCCTTAAAATTCATTAAAAATATAAAAAATCCCAGAAACTATAAAAAGTTGAAAAAATTTATGTTTTGAATATGCATTTCATTCTCTAAAGGGGTATACGTGCTATAATTCAGATTTTGAAATTGAGTCTTCAATTTCAGTTTTTAAGAGGTCTATATGTCAAAAATATTTTCCTGGTTAATTTTTTTTTCAAAGTGGTATATATGCGAAAATTAAGCCCTTTAAGGTTAAATATGAAATTTTTTTTTTTTAGGAGTCATATATGTAAAAATTGGGGTTTTCTAATCGAATCAGTGATTTAATTTTTTTCAGATTATGAGGATAAATATGTTTTTCAAAATACTTGACTTCTTTTGAAGTTTTTACATTATGAGGTTAACTAGGAATTTTCATTTTGTAAGTAAGTTTTCCAAGCATGTTCGAATTTTTATAAGTGGCACGCAAGGAAATTAGCATCTTTGAATGAGGAAAAAAATCATAGAAATATTATGACAGTATAGAAAATCTTGAAATTCCATGAAAATATAATAAAGTATAAAAAACTCCCTTGAAAGCTCAAAACCATGAAAAAAATATTTTAAAGTTCGTTAATTTTGCAAAAAAAATGTAGAGAATTGGTAAAAATAAAAAATATCACCGAAAACCCTCCCAAAGTCCATAAAATCATGGAAATCTTAAAAGAACCCTCAAACTTCATGAAAGCAGAAAAAATCCCTGAAACTAGAAAGAAACATAAAAATTCTCTTTTAAATATGCATTTCGTTCTCTAAAGAGGTATATATGCGATAATTAAAATTTTTAGATTGAGTCTTCCGTTTTAGCTTTTGAGAAATATAAATGCCAAAAACTTTTCTATACATAATTTTCTTCTTTCAAAGCGGTTTATATACGAAAATTAAGTTCTTTCAGGTTAAATACGAAATTTTATTTTTGAAAGAGACATATATGTGAAAATCCGTGCTTTTTTATTGAATATGCGATTTCGTTTTTTAAGTTATGAGGCAAAATAATTTTTTGCAGTACTTTATTGCTTTCGAATTTTTTTACCTTGCGAGGTTAATATGTATTTTCATTTTTTAGATAAGATTTCCAAGCAAGTTTGAATTTTTTTAAGAGGTGTACGCAAGTAAACTGAAATTTTCAAATGGGGCAAAAAATCACAGAAGATTTTTCAAAGCATAGAAAACCATGAAATTCCCTAAAAATATAATGATATATAAAAACCCTCCCTCGAAAGTTCAAAAACTTAAAAACAACCCTTGGACGCAAAAAAAAAAAAATACAAAATTTATTAAATATGCAAAAATTACAGATAATTCGAAAAAGCGCAAAATAAGTTTTAAAAATACTTCACTTCTTTTGAACTTGCCACATTACGAGGTTAAATATGTATTTACAGTTTTAAGGTACGTTTTCCAAGGAACTTTGTTTTTTTTTTTAAGTGGTATATGCAAATAAATTAAATTTTTAGAATCCGGAAGAAAATCACAGAAAAATAACGAAATACGGAAAACCATAAAATTTTCTAAAAATATAAAAAAATTATGAAGAAATCTCCCTTGAAAGTTCGAAAATTGAGAAAAAAAATGCTTCGGTGTAAATAAAATACAAGGTACATTTAAATTTGCAAAAAAATGTCGAAAACAGGTGAAAGTACAAAATATCATAGAAAATCCTCTAAAACTTCGTGAAATTAGGGAAATCTCAAGAAACCCCTTAAACCTCATGAAAAATACAAAAAATACCAGAAACTATAAAATCTTGAAGACAATTATGTTTCGAATATGCATTTCATTCTCTAAAGGGGTATATGTGCGATAATTAAGATTTTGAAACTTCAGTTTTGAAGAGGTACATATGTCAAAAATATTTTTCTGGTTAATTTTTTTTTCAAAGTGGTATATATGCGAAAATTAAGCCCTTTATGGTTAAATATGAAATTTTATTTTTTTAGGAGTCATATATGTAAAAATCAGGGTTTTCTAATCGAATCAGCGATTTAATTTTTTAAGATTATGAGGATAAATATGTTTTTAAAATACTTGACTTATTTTGAATTTTTTACATTATGAGGTCAAATATGAATTTTCATTTCGTAAGTAAGTTTTCCAAGCAAGTTTGAATTTTTTTTAAGTGGCACGCAAGGAAATTAGAATCTTTGAATGAGGAAAAAAATCACAGAAATATTATGACAGCATAGAAAATCATAAAATTCCATAAGAATATAATAAAGTATAAGAAACTCCCTTGAAAGCTCAAAAACATGAAAGAAATATTTCGAAATTCATTAATTTTGCAAAAAAATGTAGAGAATTGGTAAAAATAGAAAATATCACCAAAAACCCTCCCAAAGTCCATAAAATCATGGAATTCTTAAAAGGACCCTCAAACTTCATGATAGTAGAAAAAATCCCTGAAACTACAAAAAGACATAAAAATCCTCTTTTAAATATGCATTTCGTTCTCTAAAGGGGTATATATGCAATAATTAAAATTTTCAGATTGAGTCTTCCATTTTAGTTTCTAAGAGATATATAAAAATATAAAGATATATAAAAACCCTCCCTCGAAAGTTCAAAAACTTAAAAACAACCCTTGAACGTAAAAAAAAATAAGAAATTTATTAAATATGCAAAAATTACAGATAATTCGTAAAAGCGCAAAATAAGTTTTAAAAATACTTTACTTCTTTTGAACTTGCCACACTACGAGGTTAAATATGTATTTTCAATTTTAAGGTATGTTTTCCTAGCAACTTTGAATTTTTTATAGTGGTATATGCAAATAAATTAAATTTTTAGAATGGTGAAAAAAATCAGGGAAAAATTATGAAAGTATGGAAAACCATAAAATTTTCTAAAAATATAAAAAATTATGAAGAAATCTCCCATGAAGGTTCGAAAATTGAGAAAAACAAATGCTTCAATGTAAATAAAACGCATGATACATTAAATTTGCAAAAAATGTTGAAAACAAGTGAAAGTACAAAATATCATAGAAAAGCCTCTGAAACTCCGTGAAATTTGGGAAATCTCAGAAAACCCCTTAAAATTCATTAAAAATATAAAAAATCCCAGAAACTATAAAAAGTTGAAAAAATTTATGTTTTGAATATGCATTTCATTCTCTAAAGGGGTATACGTGCTATAATTAAGATTTTGAAATTGAGTCTTCAATTTCAGTTTTTAAGAGGTATATATGTCAAAAATATTTTCCTGGTTAATTTTTTTTTCAAAGTGGTATATATGCGAAAATTAAGCCCTTTAAGGTTAAATATGAAATTTTTTTTTTTAGGAGTCATATATGTAAAAATTGGGGTTTTCTAATCGAATCAGTGATTTAATTTTTTCAGATTATGAGGATAGATATGTTTTTCAAAATACTTGACTTCTTTTGAAGTTTTTTACATTATGAGGTTAACTAGGAATTTTCATTTTGTAAGTAAGTTTTCCAAGCATGTTCGAATTTTTTTAAGTGGCACGCAAGGAAATTAGCATCTTTGAATGAGGAAAAAATCATAGAAATATTATGACAGTATAGAAAATCTTGAAATTCCATAAAATATAATAAAGTATAAAAAACTCCCTTGAAAGCTCAAAAACATGAAAAAAATATTTTAAAGTTCGTTAATTTTGCAAAAAAATGTAGAGAATTGGTAAAAATAAAAAATATCACCGAAAACCCTCCCAAAGTCCATAAAATCATGGAAATCTTAAAAGAACCCTCAAACTTCATGAAAGCAGAAAAAATCCCTGAAACTACAAAGAAACATGAAAAATTCTCTTTTAAATATGCATTTCGTTCTCTAAAGAGGTATATATGCGATAATTAAAATTTTTAGATTGAGTCTTCCGTTTTAGCTTTTGAGAAATATAAATGCCAAAAACTTTTCTATACATAATTTTCTTCTTTCAAAGCGGTTTATATACGAAAATTAAGTTCTTTCAGGTTAAATACGAAATTTTATTTTTGAAAGAGACATATATGTGAAAATCCGTGCTTTTTTACTGAATATGCGATTTCGTTTTTTAAGTTATGAGGCAAAATAATTTTTTGCAGTACTTTATTGCTTTCGAATTTTTTTACCTTGCGAGGTTAATATGTATTTTCATTTTTAGATAAGTTTTCCAAGCAAGTTTGAATTTTTTTAAGAGGTGTACGCAAGTAAACTGAAATTTTCAAATGGGGCAAAAAATCACAGAAGATTTTTCAAAGCATAGAAAACCATGAAATTCCCTAAAAATATAATGATATATAAAAACCATCCCTCGAAAGTTCAAAAACTTAAAAACAACCCTTGGACGCAAAAAAAAAAAAATACAAAATTTATTAAATATGCAAAAATTACAGATAATTCGTAAAAGCGCAAAATAAGTTTTAAAAATACTTCACTTCTTTTGAACTTGCCACATTACGAGGTTAAATATGTATTTACAGTTTTAAGGTACGTTTTCCAAGGAACTTTGAATTTTTTTTTAAGTGGTATATGCAAATAAATTAAATTTTCAGAATCAGGAAAAAAATCAGAGAAAAATAATGAAATACGGAAGACCACAAAATTTTCTAAAAATATAAAAAATTATGAAGAAATCTCCCTTGAAAGTTCGAAAATTGAGAAAAAAATGCTTCAATGTAAATAAAATACAAGATACATTTAAATTTGCAAAAAAATGTTGAAAATAGGTGAAAGTACAAATTATCATAGAAAAGCCTCTGAAACTTCGTGAAATTAGGCAAATCTCAAGAAACCCCTTAAACCTCATGAAAAATACAAAAAATACCAGAAACTATAAAATCTTGGAAACAATTATGTTTCGAATATGCATTTCATTCTCTAAAGGGGTATATGTGCGATAATTAAGATTTTGAAACTCCAGTTTTGAAGAGGTACATATGTCAAAAATATTTTTCTGGTTAATTTTCTTTTTCCAAAGTGGTATATATGCGAAAATTAAGCCCTTTAAGGTTAAATATGAAATTTTATTTTTGTAGAAGTCATATATGTAAAAATCAGGGTTTTCTAATCGAATCAGCGATTTAATATTTTGAAGATTATGAGGATAAATATGTTTTTCAAAATACTTGCCTTATTTTGAATTTTTTACGTTATGAGGTCAAATATGAATTTTCATTTCGTAAGTAAGTTTTCCAAGCAAGTTTGAATTTTTTTTAAGTGGCACGCAAGGAAATTAGAATCTTTGAAGAGGAAAAAAATCATAGAAATATTATGACAGCATAGAAAATCATAAAATTCCATAAGAATATAATAAAGTATAAGAAACTCCCTTGAAAGCTCAAAAACATGAAAGAAATATTTCGAAATTCATTAATTTTGCACAAAATGTAGGGAATTGGTAAAAATAGAAAATACCACCAAAAACCCTCCCAAAGTCTATAAAATCATGGAAATCTTAAAAGGACCCTCAAACTTCATGATAGTAGAAAAAATCCCTGAAACTACAAAAAGACATAAAAGCCCTCTTTTAAATATGCATTTCGTTCTCTAAAGGGGTATATATGCAATAATTAAAATTTTCAGATTGAGTCTTCCATTTTTAGTTTCTAGGAGATATATAAAAATATAAAGATATATAAAAGCCCTCCCTCGAAAGTTCAAAAACCTAAAAACAACCCTTGAACGTAAAAAAAATAAGAAATTTATTAAATATGCAAAAATTACAGATAATTCGTAAAAGCGCAAAACAAGTTTTAAAAATACTTTACTTCTTTTGAACTTGCCACACTACGAGGTTAAACATGTATTTTCAATTTTGAGGTATGTTTTCCTAGCAACTTTGAATTTTTTATAGTGGTATATGCAAATAAATTAAATTTTTAGAATGGTGAAAAAAATCAGAGAAAAATTATGAAAGTATGGAAAACCATAAAATTTTCTAAAAATATAAAAAATTATGAAGAAATCTCCCATGAAGGTTCGAAAATTGAGAAAAACAAATGCTTCAATGTAAATAAAACGCAGGATACATTAAATTTGCAAAAAATGTTGAAAACAAGTGAAAGTACAAAATATCATAGAAAAGCCTCTGAAACTCCGTGAAATTTGGGAAATATCAGAAAACCCCTTTAAATTCATTAAAAATATAGAAAATCCCAGAAACTATAAAAAAGTTGAAAAAATTTATGTTTTGAATATGCATTTCATTCTCTAAAGGGGTATACGTGCTATAATTAAGATTTTGAAATTGAGTCTTCAATTTCAATTTTTAAGAGGTATATATGTCAAAAATATTTTCCTGGTTAATTTTTTTTTCAAAGTGGTATATATGCGAAAATTAAGCCCTTCGAGGTTAAATATGAAATTTTATTTTTTTAGGAGTCATATATGTAAAAATTGGGGTTTTCTAATCGAATCAGGGATTTAATTTTTTCAGATTATGAGGATAAATATGTTTTTCAAAATACTTGACTTCGTTTGAATTTTTTACATTATGAGGTTAACTAGGAATTTTCATTTTGTAAGTAAGTTTTCCAAGCATGTTCGAATTTTTTTAAGTGGCACGCAAGGAAATTAGCATCTTTGAATGAGGAAAAAAATCATAGAAATATTATGATAGTATAGAAAATCTTAAAATTCCATAAAAATATAATAAAGTATAAAAAAACTCCCTTGAAAGCTCAAAAACACGAAAGAAATATTTCGAAATTCGTTAATTTTGCAAAAAAATGTAGAGAATTGGTAAAAATAGAAAATATCACCGAAAACCCTCCCAAAGTCCATAAAATCATGGAAATCTTAAAAGAACCCTCAAACTTCATGAAAGCAGAAAAATCCCTGAAACTACAAAGAAACATGAAAATTCTCTTTTAAATATGCATTCGTTCTCTAAAGAGGTATATATGCGATAATTAAAATTTTTAGATTGAGTCTTCCATTTTAGTTTTTAAGAAATATAAATGCCAAAAACTTTTCTATACATAATTTTCTTCTTTCGAAGCGGTTTATATACGAAAATTAATTTCTTTCAGGTTAAATATGAAATTGTATTTTTGAAAGAGACATATATGTGAAAATCGGTGCTTTTTTGCTGAATATGCGATTTCATTTTTTAAGTTATGAGGCAAAATAATTTTTTGCAGTACTTTATTGCTTTCGAATTTTTACCTTACGTATTTTCATTTTTCAGATAAGTTTTCCGAGCAAGTTTGAATTTTTTAAAGAGGTGTACGCAAGTAAACTGAAATTTTCAAATGAGGCAAAAAATCACAGAAAATTTTTCAAAGCACAGAAAACCATGAAATTCCCTAAAAATATAAAGATATATAAAAACCCTCCCTCGAAAGTTCAGAAACTTAAAACCAATCCTTGAACGCAAAAAAAAAAAATACGAAATTCATTAAATATGCAAAAATTACAGATAATTCGTAAAAGCGCAAAATAAGTTTTAAAAATACTTCACTTCTTTTGAACTTGCCATATTACGAGGTTAAATATGGTCTTTTTCAATTTAAGCGTCCGTTTTCCAAGGAACTTTGAATTTTGGGTGGTAAGGGTAGATGCACACGAAATGGACGGTGGTAGACGCAGGAAAAAAAGCAGAGAAAAGAACAATGAATGAAAGACGGAAAAAGGAAAAACCCTAAAATTTTCTAAAAATATAAAAAATTATGAAGAAATCTCCCTTGAAAGTTCGAAAATTGAGAAAAAAAAATGCTTCAATGTAAATAAAATACAAGATACATTGAAATTTGCAAAAAAATGTTGAAAACAGGTGAAAGTACAAAATATCATAGAAAAGCCTCTAAAATTTCGTGAAATTAGGGAAATCTCAAGAAACCCCTTAAACCTCATGAAAAATACAAAAAAATACCAGAAACTATAAAATCTTGAAAACAATTATGTTTCGAATATGCATTTCATTCTCTAAATGGGTATATGTGCGATAATTAAGATTTTGAAACTTCAGTTTTGAAGAGGTACATATGTCAAAAATATTTTTCTGGTTAATTTTCTTTTTTCAAAGTGGTATATATGCGAAAATTAAGCCCTTTATGGTTAAATATGAAATTTTATTTTTTTAGGAGTCATATATGTAAAAATCAGGGTTTTCTAATCGAATCAGCGATTTAATTTTTTAATATTATGAGGATAAATATGTTTTTAAAGTACTTGACTTATTTTGAATTTTTTACATTATGAGGTCAAATATGAATTTTCATTTCGTAAGTAAGTTTTCCAAGCAAGTTTGAATTTCTTTTAAGTGGCACGCAAGGAAATTAGAATCTTTGAATGAGGAAAAAAATCATAGAAAATCATAAAATTCCGTAAGAATATAATAAAGTATAAGAAACTCCCTTGAAAGCTCAAAAACACGAAAGAAATATTTAGAAATTCATTAATTTTGCAAAAAATGTAGAGAATTGGTAAAAATAGAAAATATCACCAAAAACCCTCCCAAAGTCCATAAAATCATGGAAATCTTCAGAGGACCCTCAAACTTCATGATAGTAGAAAAAATCCCTGAAACTACAAAAAAACATAAAAATTCTCTTTTAAATATGCATTTCGTTCTCTAAAGGGGTATATATGCAATAATTAAAATTTTCAGATTGAGTCTTCCATTTTAGTTTCTAAGAGATATATAAAAATATAAAGATATATAACAACCCTCCCTCGAAAGTTCAAAAACTTAAAAACAACCCTTGAACGTAAGAAAAAATAAGAAATTTATCAAAGATGCAAAAATTACAGATAATTCGTAAAAGCGCAAAGTAAGTTTTAAAAATATTTTGAAATTGAGTCTTCAATTTCAGTTTTTAAGAGGTATATATGTCAAAAATATTTTCCTGGTTAATTTTTTTTTTCAAAGTGGTATATATGCGAAAATTAAGCCCTTCAAGGTTAAATATGAAATTTTATTTTTTTTAGGAGTCATATATGTAAAAATTGGGGTTTTCTAATCGAATCAGGGATCTAATTTTTTCAGATTATGAGGATAAATATGTTTTTCAAAATACTTGACTTTGTTTGAATTTTTTACATTATGAGGTTAACTAGGAATTTTCATTTTGTAAGTAAGTTTTCCAAGCATGTTCGAATTTTTTTAAGTGGCACGCAAGGAAATTAGCATCTTTCAATGAGGAAAAAAATCATAGAAATATTATGACAGTATAGAAAATCTTAAAATTCCATAAAAATATAATAAAGTATAAAAAATCCCTTGAAAGCTCAAAAACATGAAAAAAATATTTTAAAATTCGTTAATTTTGCAAAAAATGTAGAGAATTGGTAAAAATAAAAAATAACACCAAAAACCCTCCCGAAGTCCATAAAATCATGGAAATCTTAAAAGAACCCTCAAACTTCATGAAAGCAGAAAAAATCCCGGAAACTACAGAGAAACATGAAAATTCTCTTTTAAATATGCATTTCGTTCTCTAAAGAGGTATATATGCGATAATTAAAATTTTTAGATTGAGTCTTCCATTTTAGTTTTTAAGAAATATAAATGCCAAAAACTTTTCTATACATAATTTTCTGCTTTCGAAGCGGTTTATATACGAAAATTAAGTTCTTTCAGGTTAAATATGAAATTTTATTTTTGAAAGAGACATATATGTGAAAATCGGTGCTTTTTTACTGAATATGCGATTTCATTTTTTAAGTTATGAGGCAAAATAATTGTTTGCAGTACTTTATTGCTTTTGAATTTTTTACCTTACGTATTTTCATTTTTTAGATAAGTTTTCCGAGCAGGTTTGAATTTTTTTAAGAGGTGTACGCAAGTAAACTGAAATTTTCAAATGAGGCAAAAAATCACAGAAAATTTTTCAAAGCACAGAAAACCATGAAATTCCCTAAAAATATAAAGATATCTAAAAACCCTCCCTCGAAAGTTCAGAAACTTAAAACCAACCCTTGAACGTAAAAAAAAAAAATACAAAATTCATTAAATATGCAAAAATCACAGATAATTCGTAAAAGCGCAAAATAAGTTTTAAAAATACTTCACTTCTTTTGAACTTGCCACATTACGAGGTTAAATATGTATTTTCAATTTTAAGGTACGTTTTCCAGGGAACTTTCAATTTTTTTAAGTGGTATATGCAAATAAATTTAATTTTTAGAATCAGGAAAAAAATCACAAAAACCCTAAAATTTTCTAAAAATATAAAAAATTATGAAGAAATCTCCCTTGAAAGTTCGAAAATTGAGAAAAAAAAATGCTTCAATGTAAATAAAATACAAGATACATTTAAATTTGCAAAAAAATGTTGAAAACAGGTGAAAGTACAAAACATCATAGAAAAGCCTCGAAAACTTCGTGAAATTAGGGAAATCTCAAGAAACCCCTTAAACCTCATGAAAAATACAAAAAATACCAGAAACTATAAAATCTTGAAAACAATTATGTTTCGAATATGCATTTCATTCTCTAAAGGGGTATATGTGCGATAATTAAGATTTTGAAACTTCAATTTTGAAGAGGTACGTCAAAAATATTTTTCTGGTTAATTTTCCTTTTCCAAAGTGGTATATATGCGAAAATTAAGCCCTTTATGGTTAAATATGAAATTCTATTTTTTTAGGAGTCATATATGTAAAAATCAGGGTTTTCTAATCGAATCAGCGATTTAATTTTTTAAGATTATGAGGATAAATATGTTTTAAAAATACTTGACTTATTTTGAATTTTTTACATTATGAGGTCAAATATGAATTTTCATTTCGTAAGTAAGTTTTCCAAGCAAGTTTGAATTTTTTTTTTTGAGTGGCACGCAAGGAAATTAGAATCTTTGAAGGAGGAAAAAAATCATAGAAATATTATGACCGCATAGAAAATCATAAAATTCCATAAGAATATAATAAAGTATAAGAAACTCCCTTGAAAGCTCAAAAACACGAAAGAAATATTTAGAAATTCATTAATTTTGCAAAAGATGTAGAGAGTTGGTAAAAATAGAAAATATCACCAAAAACTCTCCCAAAGTCCATAACATCATGGAAATCTTCAAAGGACCCTCAAACTTCATGATAGTAAAAAAAATCCCTGAAACTACAAAAAAACATGAAAATTCTCTTTTAAATATGCATTTCGTTCTCTAAAGGGGTATATATGCAATAATTAAAATTTTCAGATTGAGTCTTCCATTTTAGTTTCTAAGAGATATATAAAAATATAAAGATATATAAAAACCCTCCATCGAAAGTTCAAAAAACTTAAAAACAACCCTTGAACGTAAAAAAAATAAGAAATTTATTAAATATGCAAAAATTACAGATAATTCGTAAAAGCGCAAAATAAGTTTTAAAAATATTTTGAAATTGAGTCTTCAATTTCAGTTTTTAAGAGGTATATATGCCAAAAATATTTTCCTGGTTAATTTTTTTTTCAAAGTGGTATATATGCGAAAATTAAGCCCTTCAAGGTTAAATATGAAATTTTATTTTTTTTAGGAGTCATATATGTAAAAATTGGGGTTTTCTAATCGAATCAGGGATCTAATTTTTTCAGATTATGAGGATAAATATGTTTTTCAAAATACTTGACTTCGTTTGAATTTTTTACATTATGAGGTTAACTAGGAATTTTCATTTTGTAAGTAAGTTTTCCAAGCATGTTCGAATTTTTTTAAGTGGCACGCAAGGAAATTAGCATCTTTGAATTAGGAAAAAAATCATAGAAATATTATGACAGTATAGAAAATCTTAAAATTCCATAAAAATATAATAAAGTATAAAAAATCCCTTGAAAGCTCAAAAACATGAAAAAAAATATTTTAAAATTCATTAATTTTGCAAAAAATTTAGAGAATTGGTAAAAATAAAAAATATCACCTAAAACCCTCCCAAAGTCCATAAAATCATGGAAATCTTAAAAGAACCCTCAAACTTCATGAAAGCAAAAAAAATCCCTGAAACTACAGAGAAACATGAAAAATTCTCTTTTAAATATGCATTTCGTTCTCTAAAGAGGTATATATACGATAATTAAAATTTTTAGATTGAGTCTTCCATTTTAGTTTTTAAGAAATATAAATGCCAAAAACTTTTCTATACATAATTTTCTTCTTTCGAAGCGGTTTATATACGAAAAATAAGTTCTTTCAGGTTAAATATGAAATTTTATTTTTGAAAGAGACATATATGTGAAAATCGGTGCTTTTTTGCTGAATATGCGATTTCATTTTTTAAGTTACGAGGCAAAATAATCTTTTGCAGTACTTTATTGCTTTCGAATTTTTACCTTACGTATTTTCATTTTTCAGATAAGTTTTCCGAGCAAGTTCGAATTTTTTTAAGAGGTGTACGCAAGTAAACTGAAATTTTCAAATGAGGCAAAAAATCACAGAAATTTTTTCAAAGCACAGAAAACCATGAAATTCCCTAAAAATATAAAGATATATAAAAACCCTCCCTCGAAAGTTCAGAAACTTAAAACCAATCCTTGAACGTAAAAAAAATTACAAAATTCATTAAATATGCAAAAATTACAGATAATTCGTAAAAGCGCAAAATAAGTTTTAAAAATACTTCACTTCTTTTGAACTTGCCTCATTACGAGGTTAAATATGTATTTTCAGTTTTGAGGTACGTTTTCCAAGGAATTTTGAATTTTTTTAAGTGGATATGCAAATAAATTAAATTTCTAGAATCAGGAAAAAAATCAGAGAAAAATAATGAAATTCGGAAGACCACAAAATTTTCTAAAAATATAAAAAATTATGAAGAAATCTCCCTTGAAAGTTCGAAAATTGAGAAAAAATTGCTTCAATGTAAATAAAATACAAGATACATTTAAATTTGCAAAAAAATATTGAAAACAGGTGAAAGTACAAAATATCATAGAAAAGCCTCTAAAACTTCGTGAAATTAGGGAAATCTCAAGAAACCCCTTAAACCTCATGAAAAATACAAAAAATACCAGAAACTATAAAATCTTGAAAACAATTATGTTTCGAATATGCATTTCATTCTCTAAAGGGTTATGTGTGCGATAATTAAGATTTTGAAACTTCAGTTTTGAAGAGGTACATATGTCAAAAAAAATTTCCGGTTAATTTTCTTTTTCAAAGTGCAATATATGCGAAAATTAAGCCCTTTATGGTTAAATATGAAATTTTATTTTTTTAGGAGTCATATATGTAAAAATCAGGGTCTTCTAATCGACTCAGCGATATAATTTTTTAAGATTATGAGGATAAATATGTTTTTCAAAATACTTGACTTATTTTGAATTTTTTACGTCATGAGGTCAAATATGAATTTTCATTTCGTAAGTAAGTTTTCCAAAAAAGTTCGAATTTTTTTAAGTGGCACGCAAGGAAATTAGCATCTTTGAATGAGGAAAAAAATCATAGAAATATTATGACAGCATAGAAAATCATAAAATTCCATAAGAATATAATAAAGTATAAGAAACTCCCTTGAAAGCTCAAAAACACGAAAGAAATATTTAGAAATTCATTAATTTTGCAAAAAATGTAGAGAATTGGTAAAAATAGAAAATATCACCAAAAACCCTCCCAAAGTCCATAAAATCATGGAAATCTTCAAAGGACCCTCAAACTTCATGATAGTAGAAAAAATCCCCGAAACTGCAAAAAAACATAAAAATTCTCTTTTAAATATGCATTTCATTCTCTAAAGGGGTATATATGCAATAATTAAAATTTTCAGATGGAGTCTTCCATTTTAGTTTCTAAGAGATATATAAAAATATAAAGATATATAAAAACCCTTCCTCGAAAGTTTAAAAACTTAATAACAACCCTTGAACGTAAGAAAAAATAAGAAATTTATTAAATATCAAAAAATTACAGATAATTCGTAAAAGCGCAAAATAAGTTTACAACTATTTGAAATTGAGTCTTCAATTTCAGTTTTTAAGAGGTCTATATGTCAAAAATATTTTCCTGGTTAATTTTTTTTTCAAAGTGGCATATATGCGAAAATTAAGCCCTTTAAGGTTAAATATGAAATTTTATTTTTTTTAGGAGTCATATATGTAAAAATTGGGGTTTTCTAATCGAATCAGGGATTTAATTTTTTCAGATTATGAGGATAAATATGTTTTTCAAAATACTTGACTTCGTTTAAATTTTTTACATTATGAGGTTAACTAGGAATTTTCATTTTGTAAGTAAGTTTTCCAAGCATGTTCGAATTTTTTTAAGTGGCACGCAAGGAAATTAGCATCTTTGAATGAGGAAAAAAATCATAGAAATATTATGACAGTATAGAAAATCTTGAAATGCCATAAAAATATAATAAAGTATAAAAAATCCCTTGAAAGCTCAAAAACATGAAAAAAAATATTTTAAAATTCGTTAATTTTGCAAAAAATGTAGAGAATTGGTAAAAATAAAAAATATCACCAAAATCCCTCCCAAAGTCCATAAAATCATGGAAATCTTAAAAGAAGCCTCAAACTTCATGAAAGCAGAAAAAATCCCTGAAACTACAGAGAAACATGAAAATTCTCTTTTAAATATGCATTTCGTTCTCTAAAGAGGTATATATGCGATAATTAAAATTTTTAGATTGAGTCTTCCATTTTAGTTTTTAAGAAATATAAATGCCAAAAACTTTTCTATACATAATTTTCTTCTTTCAAAGCGGTTTATATACGAAAATTAAGTTCTTTCGGGTTAAATATGAAGATTTATTTTTGAAGGAGACATATATGTGAAAATCCGTGCTTTTCTTACTGAATATGCGATTTCATTTTTTAAGTTATGAGGCAAAATAATTTTTTGCAGTACTTTATTGCTTTCGAATTTTTACCTTACGTATTTTCATTTTTCAGATAAGTTTTCCGAGCAAGTTTGAATTTTTTTAAGAGGTGTACGCAAGTAAACTGAAATTTTCAAATGAGGCAAAAAATCACAGAAAATTTTTCAAAGCACAGAAAACCATGAAATTCCCTAAAAATATAAAGATATATAAAAACCCTCCCTCAAAATTTCAGAAACTTAAAACCAACCCTTGAACGTAAAAAAAAAAATACAAAATTCATTAAATATGCAAAAATCACAGATAATTCGTAAAAGCGCAAAATAAGTTTTAAAAAT
>RXID01012387.1:0-35395 GCA_005019695.1 Trichopus zeylanicus subsp. travancoricus
AACTACTACTATAACAACTACTACTGCCACTACTACTACTACTATTGCTACTACAACTACTACTGCTACTGCTACTACTCCCACTATTACTACAACTACTACTACTACTGCTATTGCGACTACTACCATTGCTACTACTACTGCTATCACTATTATTACTGCTATAACGATAACTGCCACCTCTACTACTACTGCTACTACTACTACTACTAATACCGTTACTACAACAACAACAACTACTACCGTTACTACAACAACAACTACTACTACTACACTACTGCAATAATAGTTGTTGCAGCAACTACTACAACAACTACGGCAGTTGCTGCTACTACTGCTACTACTACTACTGCAACCACTACCATTACTACTACAGCTGCTCCTACTAATACTACAACTACTAGAACAACTAAAACTTCTCCTAGTACTATTATTACTGCTACTACTACTGCTACTCCAACTAATACTATAGCTACTACTACTGCTACTGCTACTGCTGCTCCTACCAATACTACTGCTACTACTACAACAATGACTAGTATTACTGCTACGACTACTACTAGTACTACTAGTACTACTACTACTATTATTACTTCTACTACTATTAAGTCTATCGCAAATACTGCTACTACTACTTTGACTGCTACAATTACTACTACGGCTACTATAAGTTCCACTACTAATACTACTATTACTATTACTACTACTACTACTAATACGCCTACAACTACTATTGCCACCAATATAACTTCCTCTACTAGTTTTACTACTACTAGTATAACTACTACTACTACTGCTACACCAACGAATACTACTACTAGTACTACCACTACTGCTACTAATAGTACTGAATTGTGTAAGAGCAACTAAGCTCTGATAATTGTGGAAGAGTTTGCGGAAGTGTGAAGTTGGAAGAAAGGATGAACTCAAAACCCAGAAGAGAGAATTCTTCGGTGATTCTTCGATATTCAGTTCTATGATATGCTTCCCATTTTATAGGGAAGCCTTACACCTAGCAGATGCGATAAGATCGCATCTGCCTTTACAAAAGCAGCTTTCCTAAAGCTACTTTATAAAAGCTAAAGCTGCTTTTCAAAAGCAGCTTTCCTAAAGCTACTTTACAAAAGTCTAAAGTTACTTTACAAAAGTCTCTTTTATAAAGTGGCTTTTCTAAAAGCTACTTTATAAAAGTAACTTTACTTTACACCATCAGGACACGATTTCCTTTGGACTGGGCCGGGCTGGTTATTCTTTGGACTGTCTGGTCCAAGCAACTTTGGACCCTTTGGGCTGGATTGTTGGGCCGAATGCTACCACTTTCTTCTTGCGCAGGCTTTCTGCTGTGCTCAGAACATGAAGGCAGGCAGTCGTTGGGCTGCGTCAGTTGTGAGTTTGACTGCTGTTTCAAGCTGGACATCAATCTGGGTTACAACAGGATGCCACTGGGCCCAGAAGTTGCCCGTGGTCTTGCGTCCTGCGCGCTTTGTGGCTTCGGATAGCTTCAGGGCATGGAGGTCCCGGAACTGTCGAACAGCCGTAAGTGCTTCCTGGGCACTTTGTCGTTCCAGCTGTTGAAGCCGCCGCCTGATGGCGTCGTAGGTATCGAGGGACATTGGAGGGCTCTGTAGGAGCTGCAGTTGTGATTCATATTGTAGCACAAGGCTTGGGCTTCCGCCAAGTGTTCCTCCTTTGCCTTCTGAGAGGGTGTCTGGTGTGCCTCCTGTAACCGGGTTGCTACGAGGCTGAGTCCTTCCAGAGTTTCGGGTGCAGGCCATCCTGAAATAACAAGTGAAGTAATTAAGCGGGAGAGAGTATCCGCCAGCTGGTTATCCTCTCCGCTGATGTGTTCAAATTGGATGGCGAGTCCCGTGCCAGTAATGTAGTCGGTGAAGGCGAGCCAGCGTACGCGGGAAGGCTTGTTGTTAGCTGACTTGTTGAAGAAGCTTATGATTGCTTGACAGTCTGTTCGAATAGTCAAGTCAGCCTTATCCAGGTAGTAAATCTTTAGTGCTTCCAGCGTATTCATGACGGCATAGAGTTCTGCATCAATGGTGGATTTGATTGGATGGAACCTGCCGCTAGCGTAGGCACATACCTTCTCCATGGACTTGGGGTCATACTTTTGGGGCTTCCATTTACAAATTCCGCCCCATCCCGTCATACAGCTGTCGGTCTCAAGGATCATGTAGCTGGCTTCTGGAGGTAATTCGAGATCCGGCAGCTTTTGCACCAAGGCCTTGATTTTTGCGACTAAGTCCCAATCTTGGGAGTTCCAGCGCCTTTCTCCCGTAGGACTTGTCTTTGCATAGAGTGGCCCGAGTAGAGTCCCTAGATTAGGGATATAGCTTCGGGCGTAATTCAAGATCCCGAGCCAGGCTCGAAGGCCTTTCATGGTGGTCAGTTCCTGTTCCTGGAAGTTTGCAATCTTCTTGATAATGTGGGGCTGCAGCTTGATTCGCTGATTGCCGAGTACTGCCCCCAAGAATTCTACTTCCGAGACTGCTATCTTCATCTTTGTTGGGCTCAGGATTAGCCCATTGGTTTGGTAGATCTGGAGCATGACCCTCAGATGTCGTTCATGCTCCGCTTCAGAGGAGGAGAAGACCAGAATGTCATCAATGTATACTGCAATAAAGTCTTCTGTCCCCTTGAAGCAACTGTCCATCTTCCGTTGGAATACGGCGGGTGCATTTTTCAGGCCAAATGGCATTACGAGCCATTCATAGAGGCCTTCTGGTACCCAGAATGCCGTCCATTCCACGGAGGCAGGATGCATAGCCACTTGATGAAAACCTGATTTCAGATCAAATTTTGAGTAAATGTGGCTTCTGCTTACCTTCCGTAAGATGGTGTTGATCCCAGGCAGGCTGTACTGATCCTTGTTGGTGAGATCATTTAGGCGCCGATAGTTGAAGACCATCCGCTCCTTGCCTTTGATCTCCTGGCCCGTTCGGGAATCAACTGTTGTACCGGAATTCACAATGATTGCAGTGGTGCGATGCCGGCTTCTGCTGGGGCGAATAAGGCCAAGATTTAGTAGTGCTTTCACATGCTTTGCATACGTAGCCTTGGCTTGTGGTGTAATATGCCTTAAGGGCCGGTCTTCGATAGTGAAATCCGGGTTTTTGATATCCAGGTGGCAGAGCACCTGGTTCTTGGACCAATATTTCAGTGGGTCCTCACCAATGTATCCCTGGCGTTTGAGTTCTTCAAGCAGGGAGCCAACGCTGCTGGTGAAGCTCCGTGATGGCTGTTGGTCCGTTGCATACTGCACTAGCTCTTGTATCTGAATGTACTCATCCTCATCTAGGTCCAGCTCTTCAATAGCTGCTGCAGTCGGTACAGATGGGAGAGTATGAATTGTGGTTACGTTTTTGTAGAACGTAACCGTATTTCCTTCGATGCGGACGCCGCCTTGCATGGCGCGGATGAAGTTGCAGCCAAGGATCATCTGGATATCCTCCCCCAACTTCATCGGGAAGGCATATGTGTAAGGGATCCGAAAGCCGTTTTCCCCAATCATCATGCGGCCGAATTTAAGCTTTTTATTGGCCGAAGTGCGGGAGTTGATGCCACTGAAATGCACGAGGAAGGGGTTGTCCTCCAGGGCATTGGCAGGAGCCGTTCCTTGGTCAATGCAGCAAGTTGTAGCCCCTGTGTCGAGGATTGCATTGACTTCAAATGGCACTATACGGGGAATATCGAACTTCACCTTAATGTTGTAGAGCATATTCTTCGTCCGCCGGGGTGGTGTTGTCACCCTCATTTCAGCTGAGAGGAGCCGCTGAGTAGTGTCGACGAGAAGTACGTTAAGGTCGTCGGTATCCGCTGGCTCATCCTCCTGCTGCTTGAGTGCTCCTTTTTCCCATTGGAGCTTTTGGATTTCCTTTTGCAAATCACTTCGCTCGAGCACCATGCGGTCAAGCTCCATGGTGGTATTTTCGAGCTCTTTGTGCTTCAGCCTCCAGTTTTCAGACTCACGTTGCCAGTGATGGCTTTCCTCTTGGGCAAGGAGGAGGCGTTGTTGAAGGGCCTCCTTCTCTTCACGGGCGAGAGTGAGCTGTTGTTGCAGCTGCCGCTTTTCCCTTTCACAAGTAGAAATGTAATTTTGTTGTTCAAGTAGTAAGTCATTGGGCTCATACCTTGGAAGGGATGTCTGGGCCACTGGAACTCTTTTGCTGAAGTAGTACCAGCTGCATCTGCCGCATACTGTCAGCTTACAGCTTGGGCAGTGCATACGGTAGCACTTTTGGGAGGGTGCCTGGCAGCAAGAGCATCTTTCGTAAGCGTCAGGCACATCTTGATGTAATTCCCAAGTGTGGCTACACTCGTACTGTTGCTGTGAAACTTTGACCATGGCGCGGTAGCCTCCTGTCGGGCCAATCCACCAGGTCCTGTCTTCTTCCCGAAACATGAAAATCTTTTCTTCCTGCAAGACTGCCGTGTCCTCCTCCCCTTCAGAAATGCTATAGATGGCATCGCTAGGGTCATCGCCTTCTTGAACGGACACAATTTCGCAATCGGCAGGAAGGTCAAGCTGCTCGAACATGGCGACGCGCTTGACATTCTGTCGCTCATTGGGGCATTCTCGGGCAAAATGCCCTTCTTCTCCGCAGAGAAAGCATCTACACCTCCTGTTGCGGATGAGGTGCTTCTTCTTCTCGATGCGGGCATGCGAAGGATGTGGCTTCCCTTTGTAGGTTGTCGACCGCCGAACGCCAACCTTTCGTTGGGGTCGCTGATAATACCCCGGGATTGGAATGTCGTGACAGAACGACAAATCCTTGAGGGCCCGGGTAAAGGCTGCCTCCTTGCATGCTTCTTCCAGGTACTTGTAAGTAAATAGGACTCGAGGATAAACTCCGATGGTGTTACCTGGGTGTTTGGCTTCAAATGCTGCTTTGATTTTCTTGCCAATAGAGCCAGGCATCTTTGACCAGAGTTTCTCTGAGAGCTCCGGGCCAGTGAATAACCGGCCAGTCCGAGATGCTACCTGCATATAGTCATTAAGGAAAGGAACGATATCCCGTAAATTCTGGCAGGATAACCGTTCCAGATCCCTGTAGGCTTCTTCTTGCATTGTTGTTGAGCCTTGGTAGGGATCTTCCAGGGCGAATATGGTCCGAATCTGTGAGAGGATGTTCTGCGTACCGTCAGCACCATCTGCATGATCCAACAGGTGCTGGTATTCCATGGGGTAGGCCATCCTCCACTGGATCCAGGCGAGCTTTTCAGACTCCCCAAGCAAGTTCTCAATGAATTCAGTCTTTGTCCGGGAATCTGTGAAACCCTGTAGAGCCACCGAATTTTTGGTGATGGACTCCCAACGCATGAAGACGTCGCTGAATTGCCCAATCTGGGGTTGTAGTAGTAGCAGTAGTAGGAGCTGTAGTTGTATTAGTTGTAGCAGAAGTAGTAGTAGGAGTAGTTGTACTTGTAGAAGCAGTAGTAGTTGTAGTAGGAGTCTGAGTAGTAGCAATAGTAGTAAAAATAGTTGCTGTAGCAGTAGTAGTAGTAGCAGCAACAACAACAGCAGCAGTAGTAGTTGTTGTTGTTGTCTTAGTAACCACAGTAGTAGTAGCAGTAGCAGTAGCAGTTGTAGTAGCAATAGTAGTAGTAGCAGCAGTAGTGGTAGCAGAAGTAGTTGCAGTGGTTTAGTAGGTGTAATAGTACTATTAGTAGTAGAACTAGTAGGAGTAGTAGTAGTAGTAGTAGGAGCAGGAGTTGGAGTAGTAGTTGTAGCAACAGCAGTAGTAGCAGCAATAGTAAAAGTAGTGGAAGTGTAGTAGTTGTAGTATTAATAGCCGAAGGACTAGCAGTAGTTGTAGCAATTGTAGTAGAAGTAGTAGTAGAAGTAGAAGTAGCAGTTGTAGAAGTAGTAGTAGAAGAAGTAGTTGTTGTAGCCATAAGAGTAGTAGTAGTAGGAGTAGTAGTAGCAGCAGCAACAGGAGTAGTTGTAGTAGTAGTACTCATAGTAGTGTGGTAGCAGTAGTAGTAGTAGTATTAGTAATAGTCATATGACTAATATTAGTAGTTGTGGTAGTAGTGGCAGTTGTAGTAGTAGCTGTAGTAGTTATAGTAGAAGTAGTAATAGTAGTAGTAGTTATAGTAGTTGTAGTAGCACGACTAGTAGTAGTAGAAGTAGTAGTAGTTGTAGTAGTAGTGGTGGTGGTGGTAGAATTAGCGGTGCTAGAAGTTGTAGCAACAGAACTAGTAGTACATCCTATAATAATAGATGCTGCAGTGACAGCAGTAGTAGTGGTGGTGCTAGTAGTAGTAGAAGTTATAGTAGTAGTGGCAGAAGTAGTAATTGGAATAGTAGTAGGAGTAGGAGTTGGATTAGGAGTCCTAGTTGTTGTAGTAGTAGTAGTAGTATTAGTCGTAGTGATAGTAGTAGTACTAGTAGGTGGATGAATAGTAGTGGTTAGTAGTAGTAGTAATTCTTGTTGTTGTAATTGTAGTATTAGTGGTACTAGTAATAGTAGTAGTAGTAGTAGTCATACAAGTTGTAGCAGTAGCTATAACTATAGTTGTAGTAGCAGTAGTAACAGAAGCAATAGGAGGAGGAGTAGTAGTAGTGGTATTTTTACTGGCAGTAGCAGTAGTAGTAGTATCAGCAGTGGCATCAATAGTAGTAGTAGTAGTAATAGTAAAAGGAGTAGTTGTCACAGTAGTATTATTATTAATAGTAGTATTGGTAGCAATAATGGTAGTAGTTGTAGGTGTAGAATTAATACAGATAGTAGTAGTTATAGTAGTGCTGTAGTAATAGGATTAGTAGTAGTAGTGTAGATGTAGTAGTACTAGTAGTTGTAGTAGTAGCAGCAAAATTAGTAGTACTAGCAGGAGTAGTAACGGTAGTAGTAGTCATAGTAGTGGTCATAGTAGTAGTAGTAGCATGAATAGTTGCAGAAGCAGTAGTTATAGTAGTAGTGGTCATAGTAGTAGCGGTAGAATTAGTATTAGTAGTAGTGGTAGTAGTAGTATTATTATTAGTAGTAGTAGTAGTAGCGGCTGCAACAGCAGCCATAGTAGTAATAAGAGTAGTAGTAGTTATTGTCGTTGTTGTACTAGTACTAGTAATTGTTGTGATAGCACTAGTTCTAGCAATAGCAGCTTTAGTAGGAGTAGCAGTAGTTATAGTAGCAATAGTAGTAGTTGTAGCAGTAATAGTAGTAGGAGTAGGGGTAGCAGTAGGGGTAGTCGTAGTAGTAGTAGTATTAGTATTTGCAATAGGAGTAGCACTGCTAGTAATAATAGTAGTAGCAATAGTAGTAGTATTAGAAGTAGTAGTGGCAGTTGTAGTAGCAGTAGCTATTGTAGTTGCAGCAGCAGTAGCAATAGCAATAGTTGTTGTTGTTATTGTTGTAGGAGCAGTAGTAGTAGCAGCAGCAGAAGAAGAAGAAGAAGAAGAAGAAGAAGAAGAAGAAGAAGTAGTAGTAGTAGTAGTAGTAGTAGGAGTAGCAGTAGCAATAGCAGCAGCAGTAATAGTAGCAGCAGTAGTAGTAATAGTAGTAGTAGTAGTAGCAGCAACAATAGCAGTAGTACCAAAAGTAGTAGTAGTAGTAATAGTAGTAGTAGTAGGAGTAGTCTTTGTAGTAATAGTAGTTGGAGTAGTTGTATTTGTAGAAGTAATAGTAGTAATAGTAGTAGTTGTAGTAATAGTAGTAGCAGCAGTAGCAGAAGTAGTAGTAGTAGTAATAATAGTAGTAGTAGTAGTAGTAGTAGTAGAAGTAATAGTATGAGTAGCAGTAGTCGTAGAAGGTGTCGGGGTAGGTGTAGGAGTAGTAGTAGTTGTACTAGTCGTAGTTGGACGAGGGGTACAAGGAGTAGGAGTTGGAGCACAAATAGTAGTAGTAGGAGGAGGAGAAGGAGGAGTAGCAGTAGTAGTTGCAATTGTAGTAGTAGTAGTAGTTGTAGCCATAATAGTCCTAGCAGCAGTAGTTGCACTAGTAGTAGTAGTGGTGGTTGGAGTAATGGCAGTAGTAGTAGCAGCAATTGCAGGAGCGCTAGTAGAAGTAGTACTAGTAGTTGTGGTAGTTTTTATAGTTGTAGTAGCTATAGTGGCAGTAGTAGTAGTAGTAGTAGTTGCAGCAGCAGCAGTTGTAATAGTAGTAGTTGTACTAGTAGTTGCAGTTTTAGTAGCAGTAGTAGTAGGAGTAGTAGCAGCAGTAGTAGTACTAGTAGTAGTTGTCGTAGTAGTCGCATAAGTAGAAGCAGTAGAAGTTCTAGTAGTGTTAGTGGTAGTAGTAGCACCAGAAGTAGTAGTAGTATTAGTAGTAGAAGAAGAAACAGTAGTAGTAGGAGCGGTAGCAGGAGTAGTAGTAGTAGTAGTTGGAGTAGTAGTACTAATAGTAGAATTTGTACCACTAGTAGTAGTAGTTGTTGTTGTTGTTGTTGTTGTAGTAGTAGTAGTAGCAGTTATTGTAGTAGTCATTGCAGTAGTAGTAGTAGTAGCAATCGCCGTAGTAGTAGCAGTATTAGTAGTAGTAATAGTAGTAGTTGTGGTAGTAGCAGTAGTAGTAATAATCGTAGTGGTACAAGTAGCAGCAATAGTAGAAATTGTTATTGTAGTAGTAGTAGTTGTAGTGGCATTGGCTGTAGAAGTAGTAGTAGAAGTAGTGGTAGTTGTATTAGCAGTAGTGGTAATAGTAGTAATAGCAATTGTTTCAGTAGTAGTAATAGTGGCAGTAGTTGTAGTAGCAGCAGCAGCAGCAGTAGTAGTAATAGTATTGGTAGCAGTTGTGGTGGCAATAGTAGTTATAGTTGGAGAAGAAGAGCAGTAGCATTCGCCTTAGTCGTAGCTAAGTAGTTGTGCTAGTACGAGGAGTAGTAATCATTGCAGTTGCAGTAAAATAGTTGTCACAGTAGTAGTACAAGTAGTAGTCTTTGTAGCAGCAGTAGCAATGGTAGTAGTAGTAGCAGTTGCAATAGTAATAGTAGTAGCTGGAGTAGCAGTAGTAACAGTATTAGTAGTAGTGGTAGTTCTTGCAGCTATAACAGTAGTAGCAGTAGTAGTGTAGTCGTAGTGGTAGTAGCAATTGTAGTAGTAGTAGTAATAGCTGTAGTTGCAGTCGGAGCATTAGTAGCAGTAGTCGCCATAGTAGTAGCAGCAGCAGTAGTAGTAGTCATACCAGTAATAGCCGCAACATCAGTAGTTGCAGCAGTAGCAGTAATAGTGGTAGCAAGAGCAGTAGTAGTACCAGTAGTAATAGTAGCTATAGTAGCAGTTGTAGTAGTAGTAGTTCGAGTAGTAGTAGCAACAATTGTACTAGTAGTAGTAGTATTGGAAGTAGTGGTAGTAGTAGAAGTAGGGCATGTTGCAATCGGAGCAGTAGTAGTACAATAAGTGGTACTAGTAGTAGGAGAAGTAGTAGTAGTAGAAGTAGTGGTAGTTCTAATACTAGTAGAAGTAGTAGTGGTTACAGTAGGAGCAGTAGTAGCGGTAGTAATAGTGTAAGCAATAGTAACAGTAGTAGTTACAGTAGTAGTAGCGGTAGCAGTAGTTGTAGTAGTAGTAGAAGTCATAGTAGAAGTTGGAGAAGTAATAGTAGTAGTTGTAGTAGCTATAGTAGGAGTAGTGGTAGTTGTTGTATTAGTAGCAATAGTGCTAATAATAGTAGAAGTAGTTGTTGTGGTCGTAGTAATAGTAGTAATAGTATTAGTAGTAGTTGTAGCAGCAACAGTAGAAGTAGTAGTGGTGGTGGTGGTGATGGTTGTAGTAGCAGTAGCAATTGGAGTAACAGTAGTAGGAGTAGCAGTAGCAGTTGGAGTAGTAGTAGTAGTAGTAGAAGTAGTTGCTATATTACTAGTATTAGTAATAGTAGTAATAGCAATAGTTTCAGTAGTAGTTGTAGTTGTAGTAGTCATAGTAGTAGCAGTAGTAATAATAATAGCAATAGTAGTAGTAGTTGTTGTAGAAGCAGTAGTAGTTGTAGTAGAAGTAGTGGTTGTAGTTGGAGAAGTAAACTAGTAGCAGCAGCCTTAGTAGCAGAAGGAGTAGTGGTAGTAGAGGGACCGGTAGTAGCACCAGTGGTAGTAGTAGCCATAGTAGCAATTGTAGTAGTAGTAGTTCGAGTAATAGTAGTAGCAATTGTACTAGTAGTAGTTGTATTTGTAGTGGTAGTACTAGATGTAGTGGTAGTAGTAGAAGTAGAGCAAGTTGCAGTAGGAGTTGTAGTAGTACAATAAGTAGTAGTAGTAGGAGAAGTAGCAGTAGTTCTAATACTAATAGAAGTAATAGTAGTAGTAGTAGTTGCAGAAGTAGCAGCAATAGTTGTTGTACCAGTAGTAGCAGTAGGGGCCATTGTAGTAGTGGTAGTTGCAGTAGCAGTAGCGGCAGTAGTAGCTATAGTAGTAGTAGTAGTAGTGGTGGTAGTAGTAGTAGTAGTAGTAGTAGTAGTAGCAGTAGAAGTTGGAGAAGTAATAGTAGTAGTTGTAGTAGTAGTTGCAGTAGTAGTAGTAGTAGTAGTGGTAGTAGTAATTATTGTAGCAGTAGTAGTAGTGATAAAAGTAGTAGTAGTAGTAGTAGTTATAGTACTAGTTGTAGTAATAGTAGTAGTAGTAGAAGTAGTAGTAGTAGTAGATGTAATAGTAGTGGTAGTTGTAGTAGCAGCAGTAGTAGTAGTAGTACTAGTAGTAGTAGTAGTGGTAGTAGTAATTTTTGTAGTAGTAGAAGTCGTAGTAACTGTAGTTGCGATAGTAGTAGTAGTAGTAGTAGTATTGGTAGTAGTAGTAGTAGCAGTAGCAACAGCAGCATAGTAGTAGTAGGAGCAGTTGCAGCGGTAATAGCAGTAGCTAGTGTAGCACTAGCAATAGTTGTAGTAGAAGTAGTTGTTGTTGTACTTGTAGTTGTAGTAGCAGCAGTAGTAGTAGTTGAACTTGTAGTAGTAATAGTAGTAATAGTAGTAGTACAAATTGTTGTAGTAGTAGTCGTTGCATTAGTTGAAGTAGTAGTCATTGTTGTAGTCATAGTTGTAGTGGTAGTAGCACCAGTAGTAGTGGTGGTAGTAGTAATTGTTTTAGTAGTAGCGGGAGCAGTGGCAGTAGCTGCAGCAGTTGTAGTACCAGTAAGTTTTGTAGTTGAAGTAGCAGTTGTAGTAGCAATAGTTCTAGTGGTAGTAGTAGCAGTTGTACTAGTAGTAGTAGTACACGAACAAGTGGTTGTAGTAGAAATAGTGCATGTTGCAGTCAGAGCAGTAGAAGTACAATAAGTAGTAGTGGTAGCAGTAGTAGCCACTGTAGCAGTTGTACTAGTAGCCATTGTGCTAGTAACAGTTGTAGCCATTGTGCTAGTAGTAGTTGCAACAACATTAGCAGTAGTAGTAGCTGTAGTATTACTTGCAGTAGTAGTCAAAGTTAGAGAAGTAATTGTAGTTGTTGTACTAGCTGTAGTATAGGTAGCAATAGTTGTTGTAGTAGTAGCATTAGCGGCAATAATAGTAGAAGTAGTAGTTGTGGTAGTAATAGTATTAGTAGTAGTTGTAGTAGAAGCAACAGAAGTAGTAATAGTATTAATAGTTGTTGTAGTAGAAGAAGTAGTAGTGGTAGGAGCAGTAGCAGGAGTAGTAGTAGTAGTAGTTGGTGCAATACTACTAATAGTAGAAGTGGTACCACTAGTAGTAGTTGTTGTTTTTGTTGTTGTTGTTGTTGCCGTTGTAGTAGTAGTTGTTGTAGTAGTCCTTGCAGCTGCAGCAGTAGTAGTAGCAGCAGCAGCCACAGTAGTAGCAGTATTAGTAGTAGTAGCAATAGTAGTAGTAGTAATAGTAGTAGTAGTGGCAATAGCAATAGTAGTAGTAGCCGAAGTAGTAGTAGTAATAGTAGTAGTAGTACAAGTAGCAGCAATAGTAGGAATTGTTGTAGTAGTAGTAGTTGTTGTAGTGGCATCGGTTGTAGAAGTAGTAGTAGAAGTAGCGGTAGTAGTATAGCAGTAGAAGTAATAGTAGTAATAGCAATAGTTTCAGTAGTAGTAGTAGTGGCATTAGTCGTAGTAGCAGTTGTAGTAGTTGTAGTAGCAATAGTAGTGGTAGCAGTTGCTGTGGCATTAGTAGTAGTAGTAGTTGTTGTAGTGGCATCGGTTGTAGAAGTAGTAGTAGAACTAGCGGTACTAGTATTAGCAGTAGAAGTAATAGTAGTAATAGCAATAGTTTCAGTAGTAGTAGTAGTGGCATTAGTCGTAGTAGTAGTTGTAGTAGTTGTAGTAGCAATAGTAGTGGTAGCAGTTGTTGTGGCATTAGTAGTAGTTGTAGTTTGAAAAGTACAGTAGTAGCACAGATTGTAGTAGTAGCAGCAGTAGTTGTAATAGGAGGAGAAGTAGTAGCAGTTGTAGTTGCAGCACAAGTTGTAGTCATAGTAGTAGTACAAGTAGTAGTCGTTATAGCAGCAGTAGCAATGGTAGTAGTAGTAGTGGTTGCAATAGTACAGTAGTAGCTGGACTAGCAGTAGTAACATTATTAGTAGTAGTAGTAGTAGTCCTTATAGCTAGTAGTTGTTGCAGCAGTAGCAGTAAAAGCAAAAGTAGCAGCAGTAGTAGTGGTAGCAGTCATAGCAGTATTGGCCATTGTAGTAGTGGTAGTTGCAGTAGCAGTAGGGGTAGTAGCAGCTGTAGTAGTAGTAGTAATAGTAGCAGTAGAAGTCGGAGAAGTACTAGTAGTAGTTATAGTAATAGTTGCAGAAGTCGGAGAAGTAATAGTATTAATTGTAGTAGTAGTTGTAGTAGTAATAGTAGTAGTAGTAGTAATTGCAGTAGTAGTAGTAGTATCAATAGTAGTAGTAATAGTGGCAACATCAGTAATAAAAGTTGTAGTAGCAGCAGCAGCAGCAGTAGTCTTAGTTGCAATGATTGGAGTACTAGTAGTAGTAGTAGTAGTAGTAGTAGTAGTAGTAGTAGTAGTAGTAGTAGTAGTAGTAGTAGTAGTAGTAGTTGCAGTACTAGTTATTGTTGTAGTAGTAGTAGAAGTAGTAGTAGGCGTAGCCATAATAGTAGTGGTAGTAGTAGTAGTAACAGTTGTAGTGGTGATAGTAGTAATTGTTGTTGTAGTAGTAGTGGAAGTAATAGTAGCTGTGATAGTACTAGTAGTAGTTGTTGTTGTTGTAACAACACTAGTAGCAGTAGTATTAGTAGAAGTTGTTGCAACAGTTGTTGTTCTAGTAGTAGTAGTAGTAGTAGTAGTAGTAGTAGTAGTAGTAGTAGTAGTAGTAGTAGTAGTAGTAGTAGTAGCAATAGTAGTAGCTGCATTAGTAGTAGTAGTAGTAGCAGTGGTACTAGCAGTAGTAGTCATAGCAGTTGTAGTAGTAGAAGTAGTATACATAGTAGTTGTATTAGTAGTAGTAGTAGCAGCAGTAGAAGCGGTAGTAGTATTAGTAGTAGCAGTAATAGAAACAACAGACAGTAGTGGTAGGAGCTATAGCAGGAGTATTAGAAGTAGTAGTTAGAGTAGTAGTACTAATAGTGGAAGTGGTACCACTAGTAGTAGTAGTCATCGTTGTTGTTATTGTTGTTGCAGTAGTAGTAATTGTTGTAGTAGTCCTTGCAGTAGTAGTAGTAGTAGTAGCAGTAGCCGCAGTTGTAGCAGTATTAGTAGTAGTAGTAGTAGTAGTAGCAGTTGTGGTAGAAGCAGCAGCCGTATTAGTCGAAGTAGTAGTAGTAATAGTTGTAGTAGTAGTACAAGTAGTGGAAGTAGTAGTAGTAATAGTAGTAATAGCAATAGTAGTAGAACTAGTAGTAGAAGTAGCGGTTATTATTTTAGCAGCAGTAGTAATAGTAGTAATAGCAATAGTTTCAGTAGTAGTAGTAGTGGCAGTAGTTGTAGTAGCAGTA
This sequence comes from Trichopus zeylanicus subsp. travancoricus, assembly GCA_005019695.1. Taxonomy (NCBI): domain Eukaryota; kingdom Viridiplantae; phylum Streptophyta; class Magnoliopsida; order Dioscoreales; family Dioscoreaceae; genus Trichopus; species Trichopus zeylanicus. Next base: position 13,820 of record RXID01012387.1, read on the forward strand.
GCAGTAGTAGTAGTAGCAATAGTAGTGGTAGCAGTTGTAGTTGGAGTAGTAGTACTAGTAGCAGTTGTACTAGTAGTAGTAGTTGCAGCACAAGTTGTAGTCATAGTAATAGTACATGTAGTAGTCCTTGTAGCAGCAGTAGCAATGGTAGTAGTAGTAGCAGTTGCAGTAGTTACAGTAGTAGCTAGCATAGTAGTAGTAACGCTATTAATAATAGTAGTAGTTCTTGCAGCTGTAGCAGTAGTAGCAGCAATTGTAGTAGTCATAGTAGTTGTAATTGTAGTAGTAGTAGTAATAGCTGTAGTAGCAGTCGTAGCATTAGTAGCACTAGTATCCGTAGGCGCAGCAGTAGTAGTAGCAGTCATACAAGCAATAGCGGCAGCAGCAGCAGCAGTAGTAGTGGCAGCAAGAGTAGTATTAGTACCGGTAGTAGTAGGCATCATAGCAGTTGTAGTAGTAGTAGTTCTAGTAGTTGCAGCAGCAATTGTACTAATAGTAGTATTATTAGAAGTTATGGTAGTAGTAGAAGTAGGCCATGTTGCAATGGGAGGACTAGTTGCACAATAAGTAGTAATAGTAGGTGAAGTATTAGTAATAGAAGTAGCAGTAGTTCTAATACTAGTAGTAGTAGTAGTAGGAGAAGTAGTAGTAGTAGTAGGAAAAGTGGCAGCACAAGTAGTAGTCATAGTAGTAATACAAGTAGTAGTCGTTATAGCAGCAATAGCAATGGTGGTAGTAGTAGCAGTAGTAGCAGTAGTAGTAGTAGTAGCCATTGTAGTAGCTGTAGTAGTAGTCACTGTAGTAGTAGTATTAGAAGTAGTAGTGGAAGTTGTAGTGTAGCATTCATCATAGTTGTAGTAGCAACAATACTAGTATTAGCTTTAGTAGTAGGAGTAGAAGTAGTAGAATGAGTAACAATGGTTGTAAGAGTAGTTATTGTAGCAATAGTAGTACCTATAATAGTAGTAGTAGAAGTAGTAGTAGTAGTAGTAGAAGGAGCGGTAGAAGTAATAGTAGTAGTAGAAGGAGCCGCAGCAGTAGTAGTAGGAGTGTTAAGAGGAGTAGTGGTGGTGGTGGTGGTGGTAGTAGTAGTAGCCATAACAGTAGTTGTACTAGTAGTAGGACCAATAGTAGTACTAGAAGTATTAGTGGGGGTTATAATAGTAGTAGTTGTTGTAGTAGTAGTAGTAGTAGTAGAAGTAGCTGTAGTAGTAGTAATAGTGGTAGTAGTAGAAGTAGCTGTAGTTGTAGTAGTTGTAGAAGAAGTGGTAGCAGCAGCAGCAGCAGAAGCAATAGTAGTAGTAGTAGTAAGAGTATGAGTAGGTGTTGGGGTAGTAGTCGCAGTAGTAGTAGTAGTAATTGTAGTAGTGGCAGCAGTAGTTATAGTAAATGTAGTAATAATAATCGTAGGAGTAGAAGTAGAAGTCGCAGTAGTCTTTGTAGCAGCAGCAGCAGCCGCAGCCGTTGTAGTAGCAGTAGTTTTAGTAGCTATAGTAGTAGTTGTAGTAGTTGTAATCGTATTAGTAGTTGTAGTAATAGGAGTAGCAGCATGAGAAGTAGTAGTCATAGTTGTAGTAGTAGGAGGAGGAGTAGTAGTGGCACACGTAGCAGCAGCAACAACATGAGTTCTAGTAGTAGTAGTTGTTGTTATTGTTGCTATGGAAGAGGAATTAGTAGTCGTAGTAGTAGCAGTAGAACCAGTATAAGGAGTAGGAGTAGTAGTAGTAGTAGTTGGAGTAGTAGAAGGAGTAGGAGTAGCAGTAGGAGTAGTAGTTGGTGTAGTAGTAGTAGTAGAAGTAGTACTATTAGTAGCAGTAGTAGTAGTAATAGTAGTTGTAGTATAAGTAGCAGTAGTAGCAGTAGTGGAAGGGGAAGATGTAGTAGTTGAAGAAGTAGTTGTAGTTCTAATAGTAGGAGTAGCAACAGTAGTAGGAGTAGTAGTTGTTGTAATAGTAGTAGTCGTAGTAGTAGTAGTAGTAGTAGTAATAGTAGTAGTAGTCGTAGTAGTAGTAGTAGTAGTAGTGCAAGTAGTTGCAGTAGTTGTTGCAGTAGTAGCCGAAGCTGTGGTAGAAGTAGTAGTAGGACGAGTACTAGTAGCCTCAGTAGCCATTGTAGTAGTAGTAATAGTAGTAGTAATAGGAGTAGTAGTAGCATTAGTAGTAGTAGCAGAAGTGGTAGTAGTAGCAGTAGTAGTTACAGTAGTAGCAGTAATTGTAGCAGTAGTAATAGTAGTCGCAGTATTAGCAACATTAGCAATAGTAGTAGTAGTGGTGGTAGTTGCAGCAGTGTTAATAGTAGTAGCAATAATAGTAGCAGAAATATTGGTAGCTGTAGTAGTACTAGTAGTAGCAGTAGTAGTAGTAGCAGTAGTAGTAGTCGCAATTATAGTAATAATAGTAGTAGTAGTAGTAGTAGTAGTAACAGCAGCAGCATTAGTTGTAGTAGCAGTAGTAGTAGGTGTAATAGTTGTAGTAGGAGTAGTTGTTGTTGTAGTAGTAGTAGTACTTTTAGTAGTTGTAGTGGTTGTAGTAGATGTAGTAGTAGGAGTGGTAGAAGTAGAAGTAGTACTAGTACTAGTACTAGTAACTAGAGTGTTAGTAGTAGTAGTAGCAGGAGGAGGAGGAGTAGTAGTAGTAGTAGCGGCAGTAGTAGTTGTTGTAGTAGTTGTACTTGTTATTTCCATAGTAGTAGCTATAGTAGTAGTTGTAGTAGTAGTTCTCGTAGTAGTATTAGTAGTAGTAGTTATAGTAGTAGTAGTAGTCGTTGTTGTTGTAGTAGTTGTTGTGGTAGTCACAATAGTAGTTGTAATAACTGCCGCAGCAACAACAACAATTGTAGTCATCATAGTAGTAGTAGTTGTATTTGTAGCAGCAGCTGTAGTAGTAGTAGGAGTAGCTATAGGAGTAGGTGTAGGAATAGTAGTTGTAGTTGTAGTTGTTATTGTAGTAGTAGTAGTTGTAGTATCAGTAGCAGTAGCACTAGGAGTAGTAGATGTAGTAGTAGTAGTAGGAGTGGTAATAGTAGTATTAGTAGTAGTGGTGGTAGTACTTGCAGCTCCAACAGTTGCAGCAAAAGTAATTATAGCAATATTAGTAGTAGTAGTCGTCGTAGTAGTAGTAGTATTAGCAGTAGTAGTCAGACTTGGAGTATGAGTAGTAGTATGAGAAGTCGTAGTTGGAGTGGTGGCATTAGTATTTGTGGTAGTAGCAGAAGTAGTAGTAGTATTCCTAGCTGCAATAGAAGTAGTAGAGGTAATAGTAGTAGTACTAGTATTAGCAGTAGTATTAGCAGTAGTATTACCAGTAGCAGTAGTAGACGAAGTAGTAGCAGTAGGAGCAGTAGTAGTATCAGTAGTAGCAGCAGTAGTAGTTGTAGTCGAACTAGCAGTAGCAGTAGCAGCAGCAGTAGTAGCAGTAGTAGCAGCAGCTATAGTAACAGTAGTGGCAGTAGGAGTAGCATTACTTGCAATAGTAGTAGTGGTAGCAACAATAGCAATAGTTGTAGTAGTAGTGGCAATTGTAGTAATGTTTATAGTAGTAGTAGTAGTTGTTGTTGTTGTAGTAGTAGTAGTAGTAGCAGCAGCAGTAGTACTAATAATAGTTGTTATTGTTGTTGTTGAAGTAGTTGTAGTACTCATTGTAGGAGTAGGAGCAAGACTAGGTGTAGTAGTAGTAGTAGCTGCAGCATAGTAGTAATAGTAGTAGTAGTAATAGTAGTATTAGTAGCATTGGTGGTGGTGGTGGTGGTGGTGGTGGTGCTGGTAATAGCAGCAGCAGCAGCAGCAGTAGTAGCAGTAGTAGGTTTAATAGTTTTAGTAATGCTTGTAGTAATAATAGTAGTAGAAGTAGCAGCAGCAGTAGTAGTAGTTGTTCAAATAGTAGTGGTAGTAGTAGTAGCAGCAGTAGTAGTAATGCTACGACTAGTAGTAGTGATAGTTGTTGTTGTAGTAGTAGTAGTAGTAGTAGTAGTAGTAGTAGTAGCCATAGTTGTAGCTATAGTAGTCGTAGTGGTAGTAGGAGGAGTAGTAGTAGTAGTAGCAGTTGTTTTAGTAGTTGTACTAGTAGGTGCAACACTTGTAGTGGTAGTAGTAGTTGTAGTAGTAGGAGTAGCCCCATTAGAAGTAGTAGTACTTGTACTAGTAATCGTAGTTGTAGTAGTAGTAGGAGTGGTAGTAGCAGCTGCTGGAGTTCTAGTAGTAGTAGTTGTTATTGTTGTTGTTGAGAAAGAAGTATTAGTAGTATGAGCAGCAGCAGTAGTAGCGGCAGCAATATCAACAGCGGGAGCATGAGTAGTAGCAATAGTAGTAGTAGTAGTCGAAGCGACAGAAAGAGTAGTAGCAGAAGGAGTAGTAGTTATAGTAGTATTGGTAAAAATAGTAGGAGTGGTAGTAGTAATAACATCAGCAGTAGTTGCAGCAACAGCAGTAGTAGTAGTATTTGTAGCAGCAGCAGCAGTAGTAGTAGTTGTAGTAGGAGTAGGAGTAGGAGTAGTGGTAGTAGTACTTACTTGTAGTTGTACGATTTGTTGTATAAGTAGAAGTTGGAGTAGTAGTAGTAAGAGTTGTAGTAGTAGTAGTACTAGTACGAAGTAGTAGGAGTAGTAGAAGTAGGAGTAGTAGTAGGAGCAGAAGAAGCAACAACCGTAGTAGTAGAAATCGTAGCAGTTGCAGTAGTAGTTATACTAGTTGTAGCAGACGTAGTTGTAGTAGCAGTAGTATTACTAGTAGTTGTAGGAGTAGCAGTAGCAACAGTAATGATAGTAGTTGTATTAGCAGTAGAAGTAGTAGTAATAGCACTAGTACTAGTAGCAGAAGTAGTAGTAGCAGGAGCAGCCACAGTAGTACTAGTTGCTGCGGTAGTAGTAGTAGGAGTAGTAATAGCAGTAGTAATAGTAGTGGGAGTTGTAGTAGTAGCAACAGCCATAGTAGTAGTAGTTATAATAGAAGTAGTTCTAGTAGTAATAGATGTTGTAGTAGTAGTAATAGCGGAACCAGCAGCAACAGCAGTAGTAGTAGTTGTAGCATAAGTTGTTGTAGTAGTTTTAATAGTAGCAGTAGTAGTATTTATAGTAGTATTATTATTATTAGTAGTAGTAGCAATGGTAATAGTAGTAGTAGTTGTTGTTGTTATTGTTGTCATTGTTGTAGTAGCAGAAGCAGCAATAGTAGTATTAGTTGTAATAGCAGTAGTAGTTGTATTAGTCATTGTAGTAGTAATAGCAATACTAATAATTATAATAATAGTAGTAGTTATTCTACTAGTAATAGTAGTGGTAGTAGTGGATGTAGTAGTAGTGGTAATAGTAGTAGTGATTAGTAGTATTAGTAGTAATAGTAGGAGTAGTAGTAGTAGTTGGAGTAGAAGTAGCAGTAGGAGTTGGTGTAGAAGCAGCAGCAGTAGTAGTAGGAGTAGTAATAGCAATAGTAATAGTAGTGGGAGTTGTAGTAGTAGCAGCAGCCATAGTAGCAGTAGTTATGATAGAAGTAGTTTTAGTAGCAATAGATGTTGTAGTAGTAGTAATAGCGGAACCAACAGCAACAGCAGTAGCAGTAGTTGTACATAAGTTGTTGTAGTAGTATCAATAGTAGCAGTAGTAGTATTTATAGTAGTATTATTATTATTAGTAGTAGTAACAGTCATAGCAGTAGTAGTAGCAATGGTAATAGCAGTAGTTGTTGTTGTTGTTGTCATTGTTGTAGTAGCAGAAGCAGCAACAATAGTATTAGTTGTAATAGCAGTAGTAGTTGTATTAGTCGTTGTAGTAGTAATAGCAATACTAATAATTATAATAATAGTAGTAGTTATTGTACTAGTAATAGTAGTGGTAGTAGTGGATGTAATAGTAGTGGTAATAGTAGTAGTGATAGTAGTATTAGTAGTAATAGTAGGAGTAGTAGTAGTAGTTGGAGTAGAAGTAGCAGTAGGAGTTGGTGTAGCAGTAGCAGTAGTAGTTGTTGTTGTAGTAGGAACTGCAGCAACAACAGCAGTTGTAGCAGTAGTAGTAGTTGTAGCTGTAGCATTACTACTACTATTATTACTACTTTAATTAATACGACCACTATTATTTCAACTACTGCTATTACTTCTACTACTACTACTATTATTACAACTTCTACTTCAACTAGTACTACTACTGCTGCTACTATTGCAACTATAACTAATACTTTTACTACTATTGCTATAGCTACTGTTACGATTGCTGCTGCGACTACTACCACAACTACGTGTGCTACTGCAACTTCTACCACTATTACAACTTCAACAGCAACTACTACTACTTATGTTGTTACTGCTATTGCAACTGGTAGTACAATTGCTACTACTATTATTACTACTGCAACTAGTACTACTGCTACGAATTCTACTACTACTACGTCTGCCACTCCTACTACCGCTACTACTACTACTACTAACTACTACCACTATGACTACTACAACTACTACTGCTGCTGCTACTAGCACTAGTACTACTAACTGTTGTTGTTGTTGCTGCTACTACTACTACTTTTACTGCTACTACTACTACTGCTATTACTACTACTGCTACTACCACTACTACTAACTACTACTACTACTACTACTACTACTACTACTACTACTACTGCTGTTGCTCCTCCTCCTCCTCCTCCTACTATTACTACTACTACTACTACTTCTACTACTATTATTACTACTATTACTACTACTACTACGACTACTACTTCTACAGCTACTACTACTACTACTACTACTACGCCCACTACTATTGCCACAACTACGGCTACTATTGCAGCAACTACTGCTATTACTACCATTACTGCTGTTACTACTACTAACAATAACTTTACTATTGCTACTACTATTGGTTCCTCAGCCGCAACTACTACCACTACTACTACAATTACTACTACTACTACTACTGCTACATCTACTACTACAGCTACCACTACTAATACTACTACAATTACTACTACTGCTGATACAACAGCTAGTACTGCTATTGCTTCAACTACTACTACTACTGTTGTTGCTCCTCCCCCTGCTGCAACTACGAATACTACCTACTATGACTACTATTGTCGCAGCTCCTACTACTACTTCTACTACTTCTGCTACTGCTGCTGCTACTACTACTACTACTACTACTACTACTACTTTTACTACTATTGCTACTAATAGTACAACTTCTGCCACTACTCTACTACTATTACTATTATTGCTGCTAATAACAGCAGTAGTAGTAGTTGGAGTAGTAGCAGTACTAGTAGTAGTTGGAATCGGAATAGTATTAGGAGTAGTCGTTGTTGTAGTGGTACTGGTAGTAGTAGTTGGAGCAGTAGTCGCAGTTGGAGTTGGAGTAGTAGTAGTAGTGTCAGGAGTGGTAGTAGTAGACTAGTAGTAGTACGAGGAGTAGTAGCACCTATAATGGTTGCCATAGTAGTAGTAGCTACAGTAATCACAGTAGTAGTAGTAGTAGTAGTAGCAGCATCAGCAGTAGCAGCAGTAGTTGCAGCAGCAACTGTAATAGTATCAGTTGTAGGAGTGTTAGTAGTAGTAGGAATAGGAGTAGCAGTGGTAGTAAAAGTAGTAGTAGTAGCAGTAGTAGTTGGAGTATTAGGTTCAGAACTAGTATTAGTAGCAGTAACAGTCATAGTAGTAGTAGTAGTGGCAGTCGGTGTAGGAGTAGGAGTAGGACGAGTAGTAGTAGTAGTAGGGTTTGTGTTGCTACTACCACTAATACCATTACCACTGCTCCTACTACTAATGCAATTGCTACTACTATAATTTCTACCGCTGCTACTACCACTACCGCTACTACTTCTACTACTACTAGTGCTGCTATTATTATTGCTACCACTATGGTAACTATTACTCCTAGTACTCCTGCTACTACTACTACTACAACTACTATTATTTTTTGTAATGATACTCCCATTGCTACTGTGACTACTACTACTTCAGCTACCGCTACTGCAACTGCTACTCGTACTACTACCGCTACTGCTCCTACAGCAACAACTGCTACACCTACTACTACAATTGCTGCTACTACTATATTCACTAATATCACACCAACTACTACTACTATTGCTTTGGCTACTACTACAACTATTGATGCTGCTCCTACTACTTCTACCACTGCTACCACTACTACTATGGCTCCTGCTAATGCATCTATTGCTGCTACTACTACAACCTCTCTTGCTACTACTGGTACTCCAACTACCACTGCTAGTTCTACTACTGCGACAGCTACTACTACTACTATCACTACAACATCTATAATAACTACTGCTACTCCTGTTACTTCTACAACTACTATAACAACAACTACTACTTGTACTGTTACTACAACTACAACTACTATCAAAACAAATACTGCTACTGCAACTGCTACTACTATGACTTCTTCTCCTACTATTACTACTACTACAAACACTACTAGTACTTCTACTACTACAACTACTACTACTACAACAACAACTACACCTGCGATTGCTACTTCTACTACGAGTACTACTACTACTGCTCCTACTACTGCAACTGGTGATTGTACAACAACTACTACTACTACAACAACAACTACTGCTACTGCTTATACTACTACTGCTACTCCTACTACTACTACTACTACTTGTACTATTACTGGTGCTATTATTACTACTACTGTTACTACCGCTACTACTACTACCACTTCTGCTGCTACTCGTACTAGTACTGCAACTACTACTACTACTAGTAGTACAAGTAGTAATGCCAATAGTACTACGACCACTACAAGTACTATAACAACTACTACAACTACTGCTATCTCTACAACTAGTATAACAATTATTGCTACTTGTACTACAACTACTACTATTACTATCAAAACTAGTATAGCTACTGCTACTGTTACTACTATGACTTCTCCTACTACAACTACTACTCCTACTACTAATGCTACTACTACTACTACTACAACTACTCTCGCTACTACTACTTCTACTAAAAGTACTACTACTACTACAACAACAACAACTAGTACTACTGCTATTGCTAGTACTATTGATGTTGCTACTATTACTACTACTACTGCTGCTACTACTACTACTACTAATACAATAGCTACTTCTACTGCTACTATTACTAATATAACTGTTGCTACCACTGCTGTTGCTACTTCAACTACTACTTCTACTACTGCAACTATTGCCACTATTTCTACAACTTCTACTTGTACCTCAACTACCAAAACTAGTACTTCTATTGCTACTACTACTGCTACTACTGTTACTACTACTATCATCTCTACTGTTGGAACTACTTCTGCTACTACAACTACTACTACTCCTACACCTACTATTGCTACTACTACTATTGCTGCTATTATTGCTAAACTACTACTACTACTTTTGCTGCTACTACTATTGCTGCTGCTGCTACTACCACTACGGCTACTGCTGCTATTGCTATTAGTACTGCGACTTCACCAACTACTGCGACTACTGCTATAGCTACTATTGCAACTACTACTACTACCATTATGCTACTACTTATACTACTCCTTGTACTAGTACTCTTACTAATATTATTACTCCTTCTGCAAATTCTACTACTACTATTGCTACTCCTACTAATACCACTGCTACCGCTCTAGTACTACTACTGCTGCTTCTACTACTACTACTGCTACTATTTCTGCTACCACTACGACAACTACTACTACTAGTAGTCCCGCTACTACTTTGACTACTCCTACTTCCGCTACCGCTACTGCACTGCTACTCCTATTACTAGTACTACTCCTCCTACAACAACAACAACTACTCCAACAACAATAACAACAACTACTACTCCTACTACAAAGATTGCTGCTACTACTACATCTGCTAATATCGCACCAACTACTACTACTACTTCTACTAGTACTCCCACTACTACTGCTACTACTATAACCACTGCTCTTGCTCCTACTATTTTTACTATTGCTACCACTACTACTGTAGCTCCTGCCATTGCAACTACTACTCCTCCTCCTACTACTACTACAACCTTCCCTTCTACTACTGATATTCCAACTACTACTATTGTTGCTGCTACCTCTACTACTACTACCGCTGTTGTTACTCCTACTATTATTACTGCTCTTATTATTACTTCTACTACTACTGCGACTACTGCTACTTCTACTCCTACTTCTATTACCAATACGGCTACTACTGCTACTACTACTACTACTACTACAATTAACACTATTACCCCTACTACAACTACTATTGCTCCTTCAATTATTATTACTACTAGTACTACTTTTGTGGCAAATATTGATGCTATTACTACTACTGCTACTACTATGACTTCTACTACTTCTACTACTACTACGGATGGCACGACTGCTACTGCTACTACCACTACCACTCCTGCTACAACTTTTACTACTACTATTGCTGCTACTGTGACTACTACAACAACTGCTACTTCTGCTACTACTGCCACTTCTACTACAACTACAACTACTACTACTTCTACTTCTACTTCAACTACTACTACTGCTTGTACTGCTACTATTCAAACTACTGCTACTTCTACTTCAACTTCTGCTACTACTTCTACTTCAACTACTACTACTTTTACTACTATGACTACTACAACTATTACTAATACTTCAACTATGATTACTGCTGCAGCTACTGCTACTACTGCTACAACTTCTCCAACTCGTAACACTACTGCTACTATGACTACTAATACTACTACTGCTACAGCAATGACTACTAATATTACTATCACTACTACTGCAATAGGCACTACTAGTACAATGATTACAACTACAACAACTTCTTCTACTACCACCACTACAACTACTGCTATTACTTCTACTAGTGCTATTATGACGACTACAACTAATACTACTAATGGACTACTACAACTATTACTAATACGACAACTATGATTACTACTGCAGCTACTGCGATTACTACTACAACTTCTCCAATTCGTAACACTACTGCTACTATGACTACTGATACTACTACTGCTACTGCAATGACTACTAATATTACTACCACTACTACTACAACAGGCACTACAAGTACAACGGTTACAACTACAACTACTTCTTCTATTACTACCACTACAACTACTGCTATTACTACTGCTAGTGCTATTACGATGACTATAACTAATACTACTAATGGTACTACTCCTACTACTACTACTACTGACACTACTACTACTACTACTACACTTCCGATTACTACTACTACTATCACTACTACTGCGGCTACTAGTACTACTGCAACTACTACTAACACTACTATTATAACTACTGTTGCTGCTGATACTGCTACTACTACTACTATTACTGCCACTTCTGCTTCGACTTCTACTATTGCTACTGCTGCTACAACTGCTACTTCTACTACTACTACTACTATTACTACTACTGCTACTGCTACTACTCCTATTACTACTACTACTACTATTACCACTACTACTACTACAACTACAACTGTTGCTACAACTGCTACTACAACTACAGTTGCTGCTATGACTGCTTCTACTACTACTGCTGCTACTACTACTATTATGACTACTACAGCAACAACAAATACTACTACCACTACAGCTATTACTACTGCCACTACTACAACATCTCCTACTACAATTACCACAACTACTACTACTGTTACTACTACTACTGCTACTCCAACTAATACTACTATTGCTACTACTACAATTGCTGCGACCAGTATCACTAGAACAACTACTATTAGTGCTACTACTAATACTTCTATGGCTACTACTACTTCTAGCTCTATTACAACTTCTACTGGTACTACTACAGATACCACTACTACTACTACTACTACTACGGTTACTACTGCTACTACAACTACTACTGTTACAACAACTACTGCTACTACTATTACTTCTACTACATCTACTACTTCTGCTACTGTTGCAACAACAACAACAACAACAAGAACTAGTAGTAGTACTTCTGCTACTATTGCCACAACTGCTAAACCTGCTTAACCTCTCCACCTAAGTGACCTGCCACTAAAATACTACTTATACTTTCCTACACTACTCTACCTACTACTCCGACTACTACTACTTCTACTACTACTGCTACTACTACTACTATTGCTACAACAACAACAACAACTGCTGCAAATACAACTACCACTACTCCTATGGGTACAACAACTACTACAACTACTGCTACTGAAACTGCTACTAATGCTATTACTACTACTAGTGCTATGATTACTGCTACTACCACCGCTACTACGAATACTACTACTAGAACTTCTACTAGTTCTGCTACTACTATCACTACTGCTACCACCTATGCTACTACTACAATCGCTACTTCCATTAATACTACTGTTGCAACTACTAGTATTGCTACCATGACTATTAATACTGCTACAACTACTACTATAACAACTACTTCTACTACAATAATTACTACTACTGTAACTACTACTACTACTACTATGACTGCTATTATTGCCACTTCAGCTATTGTGGCTACGGCTGCTACTGCCGCTACCACTACTACGACTACTTCTTTTGCAACTAGTGCAACTACTGTCACTACTATAAATTCTAAAACTGCAACCAATACTACTTCTACTACTGCTACTACTACTACTTCTCCTCCTACTACCACTACTACTATTACTACTGTTACTACTACTATTAGTACTTCTATTACTACTACTACTACTACGATTGTTGCTGCTACTATTGCTACTACAACTATTACTACAACCACTATGACAGTTGCTACTACCACTACTAATATAGCTACTACTACTAATGCTACCACTAGTACCACTATTACTACTACTACTACTACTACTACCACCAGCACTCCTACAACAACAACTACTACTACTACTACCACTACTACTACTACTACCACTATTACTACTACTACTATTGCTACTACTATTACTTGTACTAGAATTATTACTACTACTAATACTATTTCTACTCCTACTTTTGCTATAAATACTACTACTATTAACACTACTACTACAACTACCACTTCTGCTACTACTATTGTTGCTACTACTACTACTACTACAACAACTGCTACTACTAAAATCCTACTGCTATAAATACGTTTTCTACTGTAACTATCGGTACTTCTACAACTACTACTGCTACTGCTACTAATACTTCCCCTAGTGCGTCTACAGGTAGTACTACTACTACTCCTACTCCTCCTCCTCCTCCTCCTCCTACTACTACTCCTACTATGACTATTCCCTCTACAATGACTAACGCTACTGCTACTACTGCGGCTACTACTGCTACTACTACAACTACAGCTGCTGCTACAACACTAGTACTGCTACTACTACTACTATTGCTACAATTACTACAGCTACTGCTACTTCTATTGCGAGTACTACCACTAGTACTGCTTCTACTACCAATACTATTACTACTACTTCTACTGCTACTAATAGTACTATTACTGTATTACAATTGCTACTTTTGCCACTACTGCTACTACTAGCCCTATTACTATAACTGCTTCTACTGCTACTGATGGTACTATTACTTCTATTGCAACTGCTACTTTTGCCACTACTGCTACTACTAGCGTTACTACTACAACTACTACCTCTGCTCCTATGACTACTACTTCTCCTATGACTACTACTCCTATGACTACAACTCCTACTACTACTACACACCCAACTCCAACTACTACTAATACCCCAACTACTACTACTATTACTCCTACAACTAAAATTACTACTACTACTACTACTGTTACTACTATTACTGCTAATACTACTACTACCACTACTTCTAATACTACTACTACTACAACTACTACTTAGACTATTACTAATACTACTACTACTACTCGTATTTCTACTACGACTACTACTACTACTTCTACAACTACTTTTGCTACGACTAATACTCCTACTCCTGCCACAGCTAATACTACTAGCATAACGGCTACTACAACCACTACTACCATAGCTACTACCACTACTACTACTAATACTACTACTAGTACTAGTACTACTACTACTACTACTACTACTACTACTACTAGTACTAGTACTAGTATTAGCTAGTACTACTACTAGTGCTAGTGCTAGTACTAGTACTACTACTAGTGCTAGTGCTAGTACTAGTGCTAGTACTACTACTACTACTACTACTACTCTGACTATTAATACTACTACTACTTCTACTACTACTATTCCTAATACTCCTGCAACTAATACTACAACTACAACTACTACTACTACTTCTGCTAATACTACTACTGGTGCTACTTCAAGAACTACTACTACTCCTATTACTACTACTTGTACTACTATTTATGCTACTACTACTCCTACACCAACTCCTACTAATCATACTTTGACTACTACTACTACTGTTGGTACTACTACTACTACTACTAGTATGATTACTACAACTACTACTACTGCTTGTACGATTGCAGTTTCTGCTACAAATACTACTGCAACTATTGCTACAACTACGACTACCGGTGCTACTACTACTACAATAACTACTATTAATATTGTTGTTGTTGCTACTATTACTGCTACTACTACTACAATTATTATTGCTACCGCTATTACCATAACTGCTACCTCGCCTACTATCACCACTGCCACTACTACTACTACTACTGCTTCTCTTACTACTGCTACTGCTGCTACTACTTTTATTACTATTCCTGCTAGTACAATTGCTACTGTTACTTCTACAACTACTGCTACTAGTGTTGCTGCTTTAACTATTACTGCTACTACTGCTACTAATACTACTACCACTACAGCTACGACTACTGCTACTACTACTACTATTACTACAGCTACTACTGCTGCTGCTACTGCTACAAATATTACTATAATTGCTACTACAACTGCTTTTGCTTTTACAACTTCTACTACAACTACTACTAATACTACTACTACTATTACTACTCGTATTACAACTACTACTACTTTTGCTAATACTACTGTTACTACTACTATTACTACTACTCCTACCGTTACTATTGGCACTACTAAACTACAACTACTATGAGTCCTACTACTACTGCTATAGCTTCTACTTCTACTACTACTATTGCTACTACAACTACTCCTGCTACTACTACTGCTACTACTATTATTGTTACTACGACTACTAATACTAATAATACTACAACAACTACTGTGGTTGCTGCTACTGGTACTACTATTGCCACTAGTACCGCTACCACTGTTGCTGCTACTACTGCTAGTGTTATTTCAACTGCTACGACTACTACTACTAGGGCTACTACTACTGCTACTACAACTACTACTAGTATTACTACCACTATTACTACTATTGCTGCTACTGCTACTACTACTACTACTATTAGTACTACTCCTAGTACTATTAATGTTGTTGTTGCTCCTACAACTATAGCTACTACTACTACAAGTACTACCACTGCTATTAATACTACTACTACTTCTGCAACTTCCACTACTAGTATGACAACTAGTACTACTACTACAACGGATGTTACTACTAGTAATACTACTACTAATACCACGCATACCACTACTACTGCTACTGCTTCCCCTACAACTACTGCTACTGCTACTGCTACTGTCCCTGCTACAACTACCGCTACTATGGCTGCTACTACTACTAGCACTACAACTACTACTACAACAACTATTGCTACTACAACTACTACTGCAATTACTACCGTGACTACTACTACTACTACTACTACTACTACTACTACTACTACTATAACAACTACTTCTGTAACTACTAATACTATTACCCCTTCTACCACTACTATCGTTGCTACTGCTACTACTGATGCTACAATTATTACTACTTCTGCAACTAGTACTGCTACCATGACTACTACGATTACTACTAATACTACTACCACGACTACTACTACTGCTACACCAACTACTACTACAACAACTACTATAGCAACTATTGCTACCATGACTACTACTACTACTACTACTATTAATACTACTATTAGTACTACTACTTCTACTGCTCCAAGAGCTACTACTGCTACTGCTCATACAACAACTACTACTGCTACTATTACTGTTGCTGCAACTACTGCTACTGCTACTGCTACTACTACTACTACTACTACTACTACTACTCCTCCTCCTCCTGCTACTTCTGCTACTACAACTACTACCATAACTACTAATACAGCTACTACTGCTACACTACTACTACTACAACTACTACAGCTACTCCAACTACTTCTCAAACTACTACAACTACTGCTACTACTACTGCTACTACAATATTGCTAATGCTGCTTCTACTACTATAGCTGCTACTTCTGCTGCTTCCACTATTACTACAACTACTGCTATTACTACTATGACTGATACTACTATAACTTCAGCAAATACAACTACTACTACAGCTACTACTACCACTATTACGACTGCTACTACTACTACTACTGCTGCAACTACTATTGCTGCTACTACTACTGCTATCTCTGCTACGGTTGCTAGAACTTCTACTATGACTACAACTAATAATAATAATACTACTACAATTACTATAGCTACTACTACTTCGGCTAACACTACTGCCACTATAACAACAACAACTACTGATGCTGCTTCCACTATTGACACTACTGATTTTGCTACTACTACTACTCCTACTAGTACTGCTACAGCTACTACTACTACTACTATGACTATTGCTGCTGCTACTCCTACTATTGTTGTTACTGCTACTACCACTACTAGTACTACTACTACAACTGCTGCTGCTGCTCCAACTACCACTACTACTACTACTTCTACCACTAGTACTGCTAGTTCTATTGCTACTGCTATGACTACTGCTACTACTATTGTAGCTACTACTATGGCTAGTACTATTGCTCCGCCTACAACTACTATTACTACTAGTACCACTCCAACTACTACTAAAGCTACTCCTTCTCCTACAACTGCTGCTACTGCTGCCACTGCTACACTACTAGTAGGGTAACCACTACTACTGCTATTACTACTGCTATTGCTACTACTGTTACTACTGCTACTACTACTGCTACTGCTACTACTGTTACTAGCCACAAGCACCACAGGTACTGCTACTACTACTACTATTACTACTTCTACTAGTACTACTGCTACTGTTGCTCCAACTACGACTTCTACTACTGTTGCTTCTACTGCTACTACCACTGCTACTGTTGCTACTACTATTGCTATTACTACAACTGCTACTGCTACTACTAAAATTACTACCACTATCATGACTACTACAACTACAAATGCTCCTCCTATTGCTATTACTAATATTGCTACTACTACCACTGCACATGTTAGTACTGCTACTACTACAACAACAACTATAACTATTACAACAACTACTACTACTGCTACTACTAATACCACTACAACTACTGCTACTACTACTTATGCTACTACAACTACCGTTATTACCACAACAATGACAATTGCTACTACTATTACTACTATGCTACTTCTGCTACTAGTGCTATTACTGCTACTTCTACTATATCTACTAATACTGCATCAACTACTTTAGCTACTAGTGCTATTACTGCTACTACTACTACCACTAATACAACTACTATTGCAACTACTTTTTCTACTACTACTGCTACTACTATTACTACTATTACTACTAAAATTATTACTACTATCGCTACTACTGCTACTACGGTTACTACCACTACTACATCTACTACTGCAACTATCTGTACTTATATTACTATCGCTAATACCATGAATACCACTACTTCCTTTACTGCTAATTCTATACAACTAGTATAATTACTTCTACGACTACTACTGATACTACTATAGCTACTACTACTACTACAACAAATAGTACAACTACCATTGCTGCAACTGCTGCTATTGCTGCCTCCCTTACTAATATGACTACTGTTACTACTACTACTACTACTACTACTACTACTACAGCTACTACTACTACCACTACAGCTACTACTACTACCACTACAGCTACTACTACTACCACCACCACCACCACCACTACCACTTCTACTACTACTACTGCTGCTGCTGCTACGTCTACTATTGCTACTACTAATATGGCAGCTACTGCTCAACATCTTGAACTACTACTACTATTGCTACTCCTACTACTGCTGCTAATATTGCTACTACAACTACTACAACTACCACCGCTGTTGCTGCTACAACTGCTACTACTACTATTACTAATAGTACTACTGCTAACACTACTGCTACTACAACTACAACTACCACGATAATTACTACCACTGCTACAACTTCCACTAGTACAACAACAACTACTAGTACTATCACTACTACTAATACTACAACTTCCCCTACTACTACAGCTAGTACTAATACTTTTACTACTTCGCCTACTACCACTACTACTGCTACTACTTCTATTGCAAACACTACTGCCCCTGTTACTACTACTGCTGCAACTACTACATCTACTATTACTAGTACTGCTGTTGCTTGTACTAACTACTACTACTACTCCTACTACTACTACTACTACTACTACTACTCCTACTACTATAGCTACAACAACTATTGCTACCACTCTAACTACTGCTACTGCTATTGCTTCTGCTACTACACTTATTCTGCAACTTCTACTGCTACTACAACTTCTATGGCTACTACTACTATTATTGCTACTAATACTACTACTATAGCTACTACGATTACTATTACTATTGCTACAAATACTACCACTTATACTAATTCCACTACTACTATTGCCACCACTTCTGTCACTGTCACTACTACTACTATTATTACCTCTACCACTATTGCAAATACTGCTACTCCACATACTACTTCTACAACTACTACTGCTACTGCTGTTGCTACTACTACTACTACTAATAATAATAGCAGTAGTAGTAGTAATAGTTGTAGTATTAGTAGTAGTAAGAGTAGTAGTAGCAATCATAGTAGTAGTAGTAGTAGCAGTAGAAGTAGTAGTAGTTGGGGACATAGGAGTAGTAGTATTAGTGGCAGTAGTAGCAATTCCAGTAGCAGTAGTCATTGGAATAGTTATAGTAGTAGTAATAGCCGTATTAGTAGTAGCAGTAGCAAAAGCAGCAGCAGTAGTAGTAGCAACAGTAGTAGTAATAGCAGTAACAGCTGTAATAGTAGCAAAAGTAGTAGTTGCTATAGTAGTAGTAGCAGTAGCAGTAGTAGCAGTGGTGATTGTAGTTGCTAGAGCAGAACTAGTAGTAATAGCAGTTGTAGTAGTTGTAGTAGTAGTAGCTGCAATAATAGTAGCAATAGTAGAAGTAGTAGTAGTCAAAGTAGTAGTAGTAGTCATGACATCAGAAGTATCAATATTAGTAGTAGTAGCAGTCGTACTTGCAGTTGTTGTAGGAGTAGCAGTATCAGTAGTAGTAGTTGTAGTCATCGTCGTCGTCGTAGTAGTAGTAGTAGTAGTCGTAGTAGTAGTAGTAGTAGTCGTAGTCATCATCGTCGTAGTAGTAGTAATAGTAGTATTAGTAGCAGTAGTAGTAGTAGTAGTAATAGTAGTAGTAGTAGTAGTAGCAGTAGTAGTAGTAATAGTAACAATAGTAGTCGTAGTAGCAGTAGTAGTGGTAATAGGAGGAGGAGGAGTAGTAGTAGTAGCAAAAGGAGAAGTAGTGGTAATAACAGCAAAATTAGTTGCAGTAGTAGTAGTGGTAGTAGTAGTAAAAGTAGTAGTAGTAGAAGTAGTAGGAGTCACAGTTGTAGTAGGAATAGGTGCCAGAGAAGGAGTAGTAGTACGACTAGAAGTAGCAGCAGTAGTAGTATTAACAATAGTAGCAGCAGTAGTAGCAGTAATTGTAGTGGTAGTAGTAGCGGTAGCAACAATAGCAGTAATAGTAGCAGAAATAGCTAAGTAGCAGTAGTAGTAGCAGTAGCTGTTGTCATCGTAGTAGTAATAGTAACAGTAGTAAAACTAGTAGTAAAAGTTGTGGTAGTAGTAGCTGAAGTAGTTGTTGTAGAAGTTGTAGCAATAGTAGAAGTAGTAGCAGGAGTAGTAGTGTAGGTAGTACTAGTTGTAGTTGTAGTAGTAGTAGTAGGAATTCTATTAGTATCAGCAGTAGTACTATTAGTAATAGTAGTATTGTAGTAGTAGTTTTAGTTGTAGTAGCATTTTCAATCACAGAAGCAGTAGTAGGTGCAGTATTAGTAGTAGTAGTAGTTGTAGTGGTAGTAGTAGTAGTAGCAGTAGTAGGAGTAGTAGGAGAAGTTGTCGAAGTAGCATTAGTAGTAGTAGAAGCAGTAGCAGTAACTATAGTAGCAGCAGTTGTAGTAGTTGTATTGGTAGTTGTAGGAGTAGTAGTTGTAGCAGTAGTACAAGTTGTAGTAGTAGCAATAGTATTAGCAAGGGTAGTAGCTATAGCATTGCCTGTAGTAGTAGCAACAATAGGAGTAATAGTAGTAGTAGTAGTAGTTGCTGTTGAAGTAGTAGCAGTGATAGTAGTAAGAGTAGTAGTGGTAGCAGTTGTTGTTATTGTTGTTGTTGTTGTTGTTGTTGTAGTAATAGTAGTAGTAGTAGTAGTCACAATAGTAGTAGCAGTAATGCTTGTTGTTGTTGTAGTAGGAACAATAGTAGTAGGCGGAGATGGAGTTATTGTTGTTGTTGTTGTTGTTGTTGCAGGAGGAGTAGTAGTACTAGTAGTATCTGTAGTAGTATCACTAGTATTAGCGATTGTAAAAATAGTAGAATTAGTAGTAGTAGTTGTTGTAGTAGCAGTAGCTGTATAAGCAGCAGTAGCAGTTGTAGTAGCAATAGTAACAGTGGTAGTAGAAGTTGTTGTAGTAGCAGCAGTAGCGATTGTATAACAAATTGTAGTGGCAGTAGCAATAGTAGCAATTGTTATAGTAGTAGCAGCAATAGTAGCCGTAGTAGTAGAAGTAGTAACAGTAGTAGCCATAATAGTAGCAATAGTAGTAGTAGCGGAAGTAACAATAGTAATAGTAGTGGAAGTAGCAATAGTAGTAGTAACGGAAGTAGCAATAGAAGTAGTAGCAATGGTTCTAGTAGCAGTGGAACTAGCAACAGTAGTTGTAGTAGCAGCAGTAGTAGTAGAATTACTACTCCTACTCCTACTCCTACTTGGGCTACTACTACTACTATTTCTACACCTATCACTACTACCAATTCCCCTACTCTTACTGCTTCTACCATCACTACTACTACTACTATTATTACTACTTCGACACCTATTCCTACTCTTGATACAACTACTATTACTCCTGCTCCTACATCCTCATCCTGTTGCTACTCCTCATCCTGTCGTTGTTGTAGTTGCTAGTACAACTTCTACTACTGCTATTGCTGCAGATGTTGCTGCTACTTCTACTGCTACACCTACTACGACAACTTCTACTACTACTACTCGTATTAGAACTAGTCTTACTATTACTCCCACCACCACCACTACTATTACTACTACTTCAACTACTATTACTACAAATGATACTACTACCATACAACTTCTACTACTACTTCTACTACTAATACTAATACAGTTACAACAACTTCTACGACTACTGATACTGCTACTGTTACT